>CALQYR020007503.1:51612-74382 GCA_943334845.2 Auanema sp. JU1783 | reverse complement strand
TGATTGTATAACTATAATTGAGTTGCTCATGCACAACCGGAAAATGAGAACTTACCTTCTTTGAGTGATAGCAAAGATGTTTGAGCTTTCCACGGAATGATCGTTTCTTTTACAGTTTCTGGAAGTGGCAAAAGAGAAAGAACAAGCGGAGCATGAGCAACATCATCTGGAAATGAAGATGGAAGAATCAAAGTTCACCTTTTCACCAATTCAGGGAAGAAACTGAGGTAACGTCAAAGTTCACAACCATTATAATATCTTTTTAATCTCACATTTAATGAAGATTCATCATCGTTTTTTTTTAAATTGCTCTTTACTATTGCTCGTTACTTCGACTCTTTTGGCTAAACCCCTCATTCAAACTCTAAAACCATTTGAAAAACAGAAAAAATAGAAAAAAAAAAACTTTCAACATTCGAAATTCAAAACTTTGGAACTCATCATTGTGGTTTTTACTGTGTTTTCTTTTGAAATTTATTAGATACAGAAATTACCGTTTCAGCTATTAGTAAAAGTAAAACTAGTATTACTAAGTATTTATTATTAAAATCTATTCACATCATATAGTCAATTCATAGATGTTGCTGTTTCCAAGAAACATTTGTTTTCGTTTTCATTCTTCTATATACTCTCGAAATTGAATAATTGATTTTTGTGTTGTAAAAATGAAATTTAAAATCCATTCAATTAGACTGTTTTTAGTTTTTTTTTCGGAATAACGAAAAAGCTTAAATGTGTTCATTCTCATTCACATGAGCTTACAACACATATTCATATAGTAACTATAAAAAAAATAAAGAGAAATATAAAACCTCTCAATCATTCTCTCTCACTCTCTCTCTTTCTATAATATATATATTTTCTTTCTATAATATATCTATTTAATGAACTTTATGCTCTCAAAATTTTTTTTTATGCGCTCTCTAATAATCAAATTCTCTGTCAGTAATAAGGTAGACATAGGTGCACTCAGATAAGAGACGTTAGATAAAAGGAAAAATTGCAGTTAACACTTTTAGGCGCCAATCCATCACATTCTTGTTGCTCTTCTTCTACCTCCCATAATCTATATGTTTCAACATAGCAAGACTGCTTATATTAAACGAACACAAAAAATAAAGTATCAATTCAAATATTCTATTTGTTTACTATATGTATATGGTTTTGGCGCCAAAATGTAAATTTAAATTAATAAAGCGGTAAACAATGCTAATGGCTAAATAACAACTAGGTCAAACATTATTTGGAATTTTTATATCCTAGATTATTGAGATGTGAAGAGATGACAACTTATGAACAGTTGTTAAGCTTTCAGCTCATTCATTACGACGCCTCTCTCTCTTTCTTTTCTTTTAATTTTAACTATTAGTTAACTATGCATTTTATATATTAAAATGATAGTTTATTATCTATGCTATCGTTTTCTAGATGGACATTTCCCCTATTAACGCTCATTTTAATGTATAAGATTTGTCATTAATCATAACAATCATTCTTATCTGGCTAACAGAAAATCAATATCTAATCTAGTAACTAAGACTAATTGTTCGCAACAAGTTTGTGGTTCTCTCTCTCTTTCTGCTATCATTTGTACATGTAATCTTGTCGTCTATTAGTTATCTTGCTGCAGCTACATCTGCAGAGACACGTTGTCGGTATTGTTTGCATTAAGAACAAATCTCGTATACATACTTACACTTTAAAACTATTCTGAGGGGGATAGGCAGCGGAACAGTAGGTCAGCAAACAAACTGCATAATACTAAGACATCATCTCTCCACCTATTCTCAAATATATGTAATTCATTTAATTTACTTTTTTTTTCATCATCATCTCTCCCACCCCATCATGTTGCGTTTCCAATCATTCTCCATCAAGTCAGTTCATATGACAAAAAATGATTGCAACACACATCCTATTTGATGTTAACTGAGTAGATAACCTTCGCAATCTATCAATTTTTTAATTTGTTATTCATTCTGATAGTTCTGACCTCCTTGTATTTTAATTTTAATCAATTGACAATCTCTCTTCATCTTCATTCTTCTTTTTTTTTGCGGAGGATCTTTTTATGAATGAGACAGCCAACTGTTGAGCTGTCTTCACAAGCTCATCTTCTTTCATAGCAAAGTTTCGAGAGAATTTTCGTGAACTGACTGATTATAATGACTCATCGTAGGAGTATAGCGGAAAGATCTCTCAAGTCTCTTTTCATCTTGATATGAAATAAAATATGATAATGATGATTCGTTTCTTCATTCTTCAATCGTTTTTTCATTTCATCTAAACAGTAACAGCATTATAAATCATTTTTTTATTTCATTTTCATCATGTTTACTCAAAAACTAATATATCATCTTGGTCACAAGCTTTACCAAGCAAATATTCTTTATGTGGTTAAGATGACCTACTGTTTTTGAGTCTCAGTAGGTCTTTTTCTGATAGCGAAAGATTCTTTTTAACGCATTTGATTTCATCGTTCTAATTGTTTGCATAACCTTCTTATATCTACTCAAGCTTATATGGCCCTTCTATAGGTCAATCATTTAGCTAATGAAGCATCTTTATGAGCGTCAATCATACATACTGATGTGTAAAATGATTTTCATGCTTATTAATGTTATCAATCAATTACAGAAATTGTTTCGTTTCCATTATATAGCATACTATAAAAAGATTGTTGCCTACAGTTTTCGTCCCACTAGCTGTCTCATACGTCAACTTGAATGATCAATCACAAAAGTTTCTTTAATGGAAATAAATTGTTAATAAACAGTTCAAATGAAGTTATTTTGTCATTGCAATTCACTATTTGCAACCCGACCTCCCTCCTATCCTTAACTGCCTATCGTTGTTTTCATTCTCATTAACTCTGCTACCCACACACCATTTCCTATACGTTTTAATGTGTATATGTGTAACTATTAATGGTTATTAGTTTCAGAAAATGTTTAAAAAGATATTTTGGTTTCTACTTGTTTCTCTAATAATCAACTCTTCCGTAGCTCAACGTACAACAACTACAAGAAGTATTGATGATGAAGAGACCATCATGAGAACTGGTGAAGGGAGCGGTTTGATTGATGACGAAGATGCTTTAGAGGTCAGTTCCTTTTCCTTCTCTCATGTCTATTCTATTAGCGTTCCCTTTTAAAACTAAATACATTAACAGATATCCTTATAAACACACACACATATAACCACTTATTTATTATTTTATTTTTCTTTCAAAAAATAAATATTTTGAAGGGATCAAGTCTTCCTCCGGAAATCAAGTATACCACTAAAAGTGTTATCAAAAACAGCGGAAATTCTGGTAAAACCAGTGTAACTCACAAGATAGCAGTTGTCCGACAAGATACTGTCAGTTATAATTATAATGACATAATAATATAATTAATTTCCAGATTATTAACTCGAAAACAGTACCAGCTGTTGTAGCTCCAGAACTTGAGGATAGACCGTTGCTAGAATCTCCTATCTTCCTCACAGGATTAGGAATTCTCGTTTTCTTTATCATAGCAGGAATTCTGATTGCTTGTTGCTGCTGCAGACGTAAGAGTTTATACCATTTTCATTATTGCTTATAGATCACATGTTCTTGTTCAAAACTTTGACTGTTTCAGGTAAAAATGGTTATAGACCAGCTAAGCAGAACGTCTAGTCCAATAATTATAGAACGTTTGTGACGTTTAGCAATTTTTATTTTCAAAAACAATTCAATACGTGGTTTGAAGTTCACTTTTGAAAATTACTGTTTCCCGGTTCTTCTATTTTTCAGAAATCACATTCTCACTTAGAAAAAAAAATTTTTTTTGTTCTTTTTCTTTTTCAGAAATAATATCGTTTGATATATTTATATATATGTTATACTACTGCTACATTAGAAGATGGATGTTGTGATGTTGTTTTCTTAACATTGATATTGTCTCTTCGTTGTATGTCATTTTAGGTGTATGATTAGATATATACAATACAGTCTTCTCCCCTTCTCTCCCTCTCTTTACCTTCTTGCTCTTACTCTACCCCTTCAATTGATGTATAGCATTTCAATTTTCAAAATTTTTAAAATGAGAAATATTATTAATATTTTTTGTATTTTTTTGTATTGTGAGCTGTTTCATAACATTGATTATTATAATAATGCATAAAGGATGCTTTCAGCCTAATGATCATCATTGTTGACTGTGACGATCATGGTGTTTTGATTTTTGACGGTTCAGATGGTTTCTCTGTTCACGTAATGTGCTGTTTGGACTGTTGATCGCAAAACGCAAAACGATAGAAACAGCTATCAATTACGATGGAAAGGGAAAATGGAGATACAAAGCATGTTTATGCAAATTAATAATTTATTTATTTTCATGTAGCAAAAAAAGAAATACGAAATCAGTGTTTTCGATTAAGATCGAAAAGTTTTTTTTGTCTTCAAGTAGAGATCGTTAAAGCTGATAAAAGAAGCTTTGGTTCGTCCAGAATGATGATAGAGATATCAATATATATATATACATATATACGGTTTTCAAATAATTATGCGCGGGAAAATGAAATGAAATATATTAAGCAATATAATAATATATTATGTTGGCACATCTGCTTTCAATGGGAATATGAAATCGGCTTCTCCTTCAGCATTTGCATTTGCCTGAATATTCAGATTTTGGTTTGGGAAGTGAGATGAGCTTTTAGTTACTTGTAATACTGGAATGCATGCCAATGCTATATTCTCGATTTGTTCTGTGAAAGAATTACATTCCTCATCGAATATCATTACTCGAACCTATAATTAGAATAATGAATGAATGATGTCAAGATGTATGAAGCATGCTCACCTGATATCGTAGGGCTTCGCATTCAAATATTCGTTTTCCTACAAGTTTAGGATTGGGACGCTGACAGCTGCATTCTACTTCTGTAAGTGCAGCTGGTAGCCTCTGAAAGTACAGAATTTAGAAAAAACAATGAAAATTGAAGACAAAAATTGATTTTTGAACTGTAATCGATCAAACCATCCATCTTTGTTTCAATGATAGGCCTTACATTTGGATTATAGTTGAGTACGTATTCGAATTTGCAGAGAGCTCGTTCACGTAACGGCGTTTCTGCACTCACTACAGGTGGTTTACGACTATCACACTTAGTAGAGCTCATTGTTATCTGCTTGCCGTGCCGTAAATTGTCCATCTATAAGAAGATATGTAGGAATACTGATTAACATTTCAAAAAATATTCATAAATATGATAATAGTATAATACGTGAACAAAGGAATTGTTTTTAATTTCTATTTTTTGCTTTGGAACAGCTTCGGTGTGACAAATCCGAAATCCCTGATCAAATTGACTACAAAAAGTAATGAAGAAAACAGAGAACGCTTATATCATTTTTCGAAACAAATGAATCAAGTTGTAGTCTCATATTCACTATATAACTTCCTCACTGCAAAAATAACAATAGGCAAAGCAGCAATCTACAAACTTCCTTATCTGGAGTACATAGAGAGAGACACCTGTACTTGTACTAAACGTTTCATATACGGAAAAAGTTCCAAATAAAGGTACTTTTTTCTATTTATACGTCTGCATCTGACGTTTCCTTTTTTGAATTGGGTTGTACGTGAAGCGATCGACACGTTTAGAGGGTAATACATAAAACTATCATACATATTACAATTAAGCAACAAACACTAAAGCCAAATATCTGTTCAAATGGAACGTTCCTCTCTTACTCTCACATAGACTCTCAGAAAAACGAAACATGCACAAACTTCCTTTTAAAGCTATTTATATAACAAAAAACGAGAAACTTACATTCATTCGCAATAATGCTTGATTGTATGTTGGTGAAATAGGCGAATAATGCGAAGTATTTTTGCGATGCATGAATTCAGCGAAGATCTTGTGATGATCATTGTTGGCATAACGATGATAACATTCTTGTGGAGGAGTCAAATTCTTTCCATCATCATCAGCAGGATAACATCTACTGTAAACAAATGATCCAATCAGCTTTCAATTTATGTACTTTAAAGGTATAACTTACGCTGAGTAGATGAAAAGGTGCAAAAGCAGCAAAGAGATGCGACACGAAACCGTTAAGGACGTAATCTTGAACCTTTAATTTATTAGAGAATTATTAGAAAATATAAATAAATGTCAGAAACAATAGAACGTGCGAGTCAAATGTCCAAGCAATCGTGTGTTGCTCGAGATATATATGTTTGAGAGAAGTTGCAAAGAGGCGTTTTAAAACAAAACACTCTCATTGACAGAACGCAACAGCTTGAAAGAAGGAAAAGGCTCCATATTTGGAGGGAATGAATGAAAGTGTAAAAAATCTTCGTCCACTCTGTGATTTGTCAAAAGATATGAACTAATAACACAAAAATTTTTTTTACAACCTCCCCCCCTTGCCTTCTATCTTCTATCCCATTTAAAGTCTGAAAAACTTAAGAAAAACAGGAAAAGGGCACGACTAACCACTGAGCAGCCGATCTCTCCTTCTTCTTCTTCTTCTTTAATCATCATATTCTTCAGCTTTTTTTATTTTCTTCTCTATATTTTACAGAAATTCATTGCTGAATGCATATTATGGGTAATCTGCCATAATAATTAATATTATAATTCAAAACATTCAAGGATTCATATTCAGTTTCTCACACACACCCCCTTTGAAGAATCTATTTGATGATATTTAATAACAATTACATCTATAGACCAGGCATAGTTATATTAAAGCAGTCAGGCAATTAAAATTGAAAGCAAAAATAAAATATTTTGGTATGGCACAGACATCCTCTTTCTTCATTCATCTCATTCTATTCGCAACAATGAGAGGAGACAAGAAAAAACTGTGACAAAATAGAAATTTAAAATTTAAATCGCGGGCCGAAGACGAAGAGATAGAGAGAGAGAACAGGAAAACGAAACATGGGCGCTGATTGAGTGGCGTCTGATATAAAAAGAGCTTACTAGGCCTATAAATAGAAATTACTCCAGCATTGTGGAGTACAAAAAATTGAGGAAATTGGCGAGCAGATGGTGCATCTCTATTGCGTATCTTGACATCATCTCATATGCTATAACATATCTGAATAGAAAAGATTGTTTGATAAAGATAACTATATCATATACAATTAGTTATCGTAATCAGGGCTTTGTACATTTTTTGTTCGTTTGCTCACAAAGACTATTATTTATATGATATTCATGAAATACTATTTTTATTTTTGTTTTTATCGCTCTCGCTATAATTTTAAATTGTAATATTCAAAGCGGCGACAAACACATTCATGAATGAAAAGCAAGAACGACGAAAATTGCATATTTGGCAGAAGAAGCTCAAGATGTAAGTGAAAGGAAGATGAACATACAGGAAATGGATCATTTCCCTCCCCCCCCTCGCTCTCTCTCTCTCTCTATCTTAACTACTTCATAATGTTATTTTCTAATTCATCTAGAACTATATAATGAATATCCGCATGTAATCAATGACACTTTTTTAGAATTCACAATATTAACATTCATAAATGACGACAACTAATATATTAAAATGTGCTCACACACTCACTTTCATTTTCTCTTTCTTCTTTTTTTTTCTTCTTCTTCTTCCTTCTCATTGCATCATCTAAAGAAAGTCTTCCTATCTTCCACTCACTCCATCTCTCTCTCTCTTTTCTTTCATCTGTCTTTCTCTCTCTCATTCTCTCTCTCTCTTCCTCTCTCTCTTCACTTACTTTCTAGTCTCCTCTAATTTATCCGAAAAGGCAAGTAAAGAAATCGCAATATCTGAACATTCTATTGAACTCGCCAAAGTCACTCGTAACGTGTGTGTATGTGTGTGCCTGGAAAACCAAGAAAAAATTTTCAATTTCCCTCCCAAATATGAAGCGGACTTTAAGAAGAAGGAGGGAAATTTCATTTAATTTTTCTCTTCTTCTTCATGTTTCAAAAAAGCTCTGCTGTCGCGTCATTTCAATCCTATTAGTAGGTGTTCAAAGAACGCTTTAACATCATATTTCCGTTGCGAATGACCAGAGTTAATGAAATAAGTTTTGTTAATTGGACAACAAGCTTAGTGTTTAGAGCAGCAAAAAACAAGATAATCAAGAGATGATATGGGGGTCCAAAGCAACCTAGAAACATGAATGTATTAGTAGAGATAAAGAAGTCAAATGAAAAAAGGAAGTAAACATGAAAAATATTCAATTTTCTCAAGTAATTGCCGACATTTCCACTTCCTTGTATTCGTCATAAGACGGAATCATAAGTAGGTAATTGCTGATGAATATTCATTTCAAGAGTTTAATGAATAAATCAAAGCTCTCTGCCCAAGCTATGCTCTAGCCTCATCATCATCATCATATTTGGCAACGTTTTATTACTCTCTAAGTACAATAATCGGTAAGTATATCTATAAGCAGAATGATATAGTAATGCTGATGATAAAGTATAAAAACAAGAAGAATAAGAAGTAAAATTTAAAGAAAATTAAAAAAAATATATTAAACATACTCTCAGTCGTCTTAACCGCGCACATTCTCAAAAATCTATTTTTTTTTGGTTTTGTTTTGTTATTTTATAAAACTTTTTTTTTGAAGTATAAAAATCTGTGTTTGTCAAATGATTCAAAGTTTTAGAAACTTTCAATTTGATGCATAATCTCACTCATTATGGTATTTAATTGTTGACGATAGTTGGTGTTGATGGTGATGGAGCAGCTGCAGCGGCAAGCGATTCAACAACTTTACCAAATTTGCTGTGAAATTTCATGTAGCTGCGAGTTTTTCTTCCTGTTCTCTGAAAATGATTAATTTATTATCTTATTTGAGACATTATGTTGTTGTTAAATAAACTATTACGTTAGCAACACGCTATTCACATATTATGAATGGACAGAGACCAATGAAACAAAGACACTGACATGAGCATATATAGATAGATAGATAGATATATTAAAATAATATAATGTGAAAGACATGCACATGCATATACAAAAGAAAAGAAAAAAGAAAATTAATTACTTCATCATAAATATTGCAATACTCATATGGGGGAGTATAGATGTGTAGAGATACAGCTGCTTCTGAATGGCTTGGATTTTCCATACGATGCAATCCTAAGTCATCTGCAACATAGTCACTGATTACATATAAACAATAGAAATAATTAATTTTCATGTTTTCATCATCTCTACATCATTTTTCATTCTTATTTTCCGTTCCATTCTTTCTTCCTTTCTTTCCCTTTTTTTTTCTCATCTTCTTTGTAAAAATCAAAAAATCAAGTTCATTTCCGTTTGATCGTCGAAAATCTCAATTAGTCATATCTCTTTCTCTGATTCTACAATCATGACTGTTGAGTGTAATAAAAAACGTTTTTGTATTCCGCTTCCTAATATGTTCATTCTATAATTATTTAACTGTTGTAAACAGTCATGTGATGATCGGTCATTGAAATAATCAAAATGGATTGAGTGATCATTAAGTATGAAGAGAGTTATGCAGACAGATAGACATATTGTCTCGTTATCATGTCACGCCATTCAACTTGTCAACGAAATCAATTGATAGAACAATGAAAGTATATCTTTGGTTCTATTCATGTATAATCAAATAATTACATTATGATGGAGATGAATAGAAAAAAAGAAAGAGAATTTTCAACATACCATTCATATAAGATACTTCATCGCGTTCATAAATTGATTGTCCAAGTGCAGTCAATGGCTTATCATTATCAGCGGATGGAAAGCTGAATTGTGTTTCAGCAAGCTGTCCATGTAATACTTTAACAAAGCAATCAGCACTTGAATGATCATGAATGCTAAAACAGAAGGAGATGTATACTATCTGATCATGAAACGTCATCATCATCATCATCATCATCAACATCATTCATAATCATATTTAAATATTCTCTCTTGTTATATTAAATCAACAAACATACTTGCTAGCCATTCCTGGTCCCCAACACAGAATAATAATATTGTATGCACCATTTCCAGTGCTTACCAGATTTCTGGTGTATCTGTCAATAAGAAATACATTAATAATAAACTATCTTGCTCATCTATTACATAAATATATCAATTATTAACTATATACATATATATATATATATTAAAATAAATAATATCATAACGAACCCGTTCTTATCGAAATGAGCATATCTCTGCCAATCTCCAATACTTTTGTATGATTCGAGCAACGAGTTAACCTGGGGTAGAGCAATTTCTTTAACATTTAATGCCACATTGAGCTCATCTATTAATTGTTCAAAGTTCATCTCTTAATGATTATGATAATAATATGTAAACATAGCTTATATAATCAAATGGTTGGTCAAGACATGCTATCATATACAATCAACAATGATATTGAGAATAAGAAAGTTCGTTCACGCGTATGTCCATCTGGACATCTAGCAGCTCGCAGCTATATAAGCTATCGCGAGACTGTAATGATTCGTTACGCCATTAGAACTGTTGAGAACAAAAAAAAAGAGTTTTATTCTAGAATCATGCATGTTCGTTGAACGATTTAAAAATGATAGTAATGGCGATTTCGTTGAAATGATTTAACGAAGAATTTCTTGGGCGCAGTAAGACACGTGTACGGCCAAAACCTGATAAGAAGCATCAAAATCAGGTGACTGTTTGTTTCTCAAAACAGGCTAAGCATCTCAACTGTGACTTTACTTGAAGAATTAGCGTTGTAATTATATTGTTATAATTCATCTTTTGTTAATTACTGAATTTAAAACAGTCATGATTGATAATAAGAAATGAAAATTCAATCAGATAGTCGTCAAGTTTGTTAAAGAATGAATGAATGAAAGAGATAGTTTAAAATGATTTCATCTATCATAAATGGTCAAAATATAATAATCAATTAAAACAAATAGGAAAAAAAAAACAAATAATGATGATAAGGTTAATCAATAATTTCCTATTTAGGCGCGAAAAGTTAGTTTATATAACAAAGCGCATAGTTAGTTAGTGATAATATTAATAGGCTCCTGACAGTCTATTATTAAATAACTTTATCAAAATATATGTGATATAGAGTTATATGGAATGGAAATATAAAAAGAAACTGACTAGATGTATTGTGAGATATGTAAGGAATGCTATTCTATTTCTATTGTTTCATTTCAATGATCATATCATATATCTCATAACAGTTTCCTGACTTCAATGTTATCTGCGCTTTATTGCTCAAGCCAATTACCAAGTAATCATCGTCCTTGACTTCAGCAGACTTGATCTCTTCCCAACTGAAAATATATTTTTCATAACGAATTGTGCTTTAGTCTAAATGACTACCTTATATGATCATGTACTTGTAAGGGATCAGTCTTCTTAAAAGGCAAATGAATCAAGAATCTGATACCATGCTCAGCAATCGATAAGAGAAGAGAAACAGTCTCATTCTCTCTAATTTCAATAACCTAAGAATAACATTGTACTTTATACTTGTTCTTATCATTCATAGTATATAAACCTCGAATATTCGACTAAAATACCAAGGGTATGTACGGACAGTCTCAATGATTTCGTATTTAACGACAGCTGGCACGTACTCAGGGTTATTGAGGGCTGATGGTGGAATGCCATGATAATCTAAAGATTACAGTTGATTATCTTATCTAAGATATCGACTACTGTACCTAAGATATGTGAAAGCTCCTTCCTTTCATGTGGACGGATACGGTAGTTGTCCAAAGACTTGGCGTCATATATGATTTGTGCAAAAACAAGATTCAAGTTATGCTCATTTGTTAATAACGAAAAATCTAATAAGCCCTGGAGTTTAGGTTGATTAATTCATAAGCAGTGTTAATCAACGAACTGATTTTGTGACCAAATGAATCAAAGGTGGAAGATTAGGTTCTTGAAGGATTGCTGAAAGAAAAATAGGGAAAATAAGAAATATTTTTGAATGAATCACATACGCTCTTGGGGTGGAGGCTGAACAATCATTACTGGTGGCTCATAGACTGGTTGAAGGGTTTTGACAACCGGTGGAGGTGCAACCTGAAGCATAATGATATGATAGATGGTATGAAACCGAAAAACTGAAAAACCTTTTCTTCTTCAACTACTTCTTCAACCAATGAAACAACTTTTGGTGCTTCTACTTTCTCCACAACTTTTACTTTCTTCTTTTTCATTATCTTGACAACATCAATAGGAGGGTTCTGCTTTCCCAGTTTCTGAATACTATCTGATAAGACATGAATGGAATTTTCTATGACTAACCTCTGACTTTTGGAGAAAAGAATCCAACAGCTCATTCTCTTTTTTTTGTTTCAACTTCAAATTGTTAATTTCTGAACAATCAAATCTATGGGCATGAGGATGTTCCGAATTGGATACGGTATTAATAATAATCTCAGTTCGTTTAAGTATTGGACGCTATAATGATATATAATAAATAATATGTGTTAAATAAACAAATAATAAACTAACAGGTTTGTTTATACTAGTAATACGTGGTAAGACGGAAGAAGCATCTTTAGGAAATACCTTGAATACTTCCTCTATATCAATATCATCACTATAACATAATAACATATAAAATTAATGAATATTATATAATATAATTAACTTATTCTTATTGTTACTCATGAAGACAATGTGTGTGTGTTTGTGTGGAGATTTAATTATAATTTAAATATATTCAAATTAATATATATATATAATCCTAAATAGAGTTTTCAAAGGCTGAAAAGGCGACTGACTATTCTATCTCAAAAGTGAGCGTCAAGGCAAATATGAATACGTTTAATAGCGGTTGTAATATAAAATATGATAAGAAACAGATAACAAGACAATCATTTTAATATTTATTTGCCTTTATAAATCGAAGATTAACCACAATTATAGGCTTTCAAAGGTTTTTATCATATTAAATACATTTTAAACCTCTATCTCATGGCCATTCCATCAACTTGAATATATGTAAGACGAACTTCAATGAATCAGCTTTCTCTCCATATTATCATTTCTAATATGAATTTCTAGCTTTAACACGTATACCATTACTCAATTTACGTTTTGTTCTATAATAATATTATATTTATTCATATAAAATATTTTGAAGGAATTGATAACCTTTTAGGTTTACGACTTCGTTCTGCTCTTTCTCTTTCAACATTAGATGTTGTCACTTGTCTGGTCGATGTTATTTCAGGAGAATTATCTAGTTGCTCATCTATTAATTATATTAAATAATTCTTTTTATATTATATTATAATTCTTACATCTTGGAGGAAATTCTTCTGTTAATGGCAATACGGGACAATGACTGGAATATGCATCTGGAGAATGCATCAAGTCAGCTGCTCGTAGTTGTAAGCCATTTGAAGTACCAACAAGTGTCATAGTTTGAGGTGACACAACTATCATGAAACATTATAAATGATATCAATTATCATATAACATACCTGCAGAACTCAAATGATGATTATATGAGTTTGAATCAATTGAGCAACAGAATAGTTCTCGAATCTTCTCTCGAATATCATTACATGCACATATTATCTGAATGAATAGTTTAACATATGTGATATATAATATAACATACTATTATTGGTGAAATGAGTGGAAATAGAAATTTTAACCATGTTAGAAGAGTATCTGCATCTTGTGGAACGTTGATATGTGTATGAGAGGCTGATTGTAACTCTCGACTGTTGGATATCTCATAGACAAGTCCCAATACACAATATGGGCTTACAGTTATGATAAAGAATGTGAATATAACAAGAACCTATAATAATTATCATATAGATATTGAATTCTTCTAATCCCTCTGTTACCAATCGGCCATGTGATTTCTGTTCATGTATAAACCGTATATGGTCAATAAATGCATTATAGTCTTGTTGTTGCGAAGGTATAGATGCTTGAGGCTATATATGAAAAGAAAGCTTAGCAACAGTACAAATAGTTATTTCACCTTTGCACGCAGAAGAGAAATGAAAGCAACTAGACTAACGAGAAGGGCTGTGATGTAGACAATTATTCTCAAGCAAGGGAATACAATTGGGCATTGACTGCAACAAGTAAAGATTGTCTTTCAAATATCATATATAATATTCAACCTATCAATCCCACATACAAATCTATTTTTGAATGGTTGAACGGGTATCATATGAAAAGTAATTGGAATGGAGAACAAAGCGGATATTAGAGCAAAGCCAAATGCCGCAACTAAAACGTTAAAAAAGAATATTTTATAATATTAAAATATGGTTAAAGAAATTTAAGAGAATTCTACCTGCCAGATGTTTTTTGGTGAAAAATACTTGACGACGAGCATGCTCATGTTCATTGGTATAGTACATGGAAACAACAGCCTTTTCAATTGCCATAAACATCAACGATGACAACATATATAGTAGACAGAACTATGATGTTGACAGATTTGAATATTAAAAAAAAAATTGAACAAGTGAACCTCTTGTGCAGCTGCATGTATTCGACACCATGTGATTCCGAATATCCAACTGTTGTTAGCAACGTAAACAAGCGAAAAGAATAATGAAAATGTCAAATCAGCTAAGTTAATACAAGCAAAATGTCCAAGTAAAGCATATGTGTTGATGTTTCTCAGACTTTCACTGAATTATACTTGTGAGACTACGAAAACAAAAGTTCTCATTACTTGATGTATATGACAGCTGCGAGAAGTATGTTGAAGCCATATGAAACGATAGCAATCAAAGCTGAAACAATGGATATTTCAATGAAAAACAAAATGTTTAAATTTGAATGATATATACCTAGTAGTATAGCATTGGATTTGCGCAAACTTGAAGAAGTAATTTCTCTGGCAGCTATTTCAGCTAAGGTATCATCTTCATTGACGTATTCAACGCGCAGATAGTCACTCATACTAATAGCTGAGCATGTTTTTAAATAAATGCTTTAAAACAGTCGAAAAACAGTTTTTTTTCTCAGACGGAAACGAATAGCGACTGTGTGTGTGTTGTTACTCTGTCCTCATTGTGCTGGCAGCTGCGACAGTTGCCATGGATACAATAACTTATTATTTTCTCCATTGGCCAATGGCTTCTTAATTCTAATCTCAGAAATCAATCTTATAGAGGCGGTGTCCCATGTGTTTCGTGAATAATCCTGATTTCAATTAAATTATGGCAATTCTTGATATGATTATTGCCACACATTATATAAGACAAGATACTTCATCTCATAATATACATACACTCACTCACACACATATGGTATGTAAAGAAAGATATAAATGGAATGAAGAATGATTTCTAAATCCTATGAGTCAGATACTCTTAAAGTTACGAATTCCGGTAATAATTTGACGATTCGGCTCTTATACGAAATAAGGACAATGTCATGCGTCCCACAAAGTAGGTGGTTTGCTATAGAGATGCCCGATTGGTTGGGTGTTGACCTGGATTCGCCAAAACGTTTTCAACATACCGTCGCGCGCATCCCTTCATTTGATTGTCATCCTCAATAGTAAAAACGATATATATCGACAAAGTTATTTTGTTTTTTCTAAAAAATTTACATTGTTATGGATTATATATATCTTTATACGTACATATAGTTATTGATTACCGTATAATATATATAATGATGATGATGACGTGTTTATAATACGCAATTAATTATTATATATATGTTTATTATGTTAAAAACAATATTTTTATTCAGATATTTGAAATAATGAAATGGACGCTGTTCATAGTCAGTCTCATATTTGTCATTCCCATAGCATTCTCATGTCCGGAAGTTATTCAACAGTTTTGTAAATGTGAAGAAAACAATAATGGTGTTAGGTATTTTATATCATATAGTATATTATTTATATTTCTTTTTTTTCTATTTAAAGATTAGATTGTTCAAATTCTAATGGGAATGGTATTGTTCAACTGTTACGAGAGAATCAAGTGAGATTGGGATTAATCCAATCACTCACATTAAAGAATGTTCGTTGGTGATTATCATTAAGCCTTATCATTGTATTCATTCAGGCTGAGTTAACATCTATTCCAAAGAATTTCTTTGAAGGATTATTTATCAAACAACTTGATTTATCTCATAATGACATAAAAACTGTTGATAATGAAGCTTTTGGTGGAATGAGCAATGTCCTGACAGACATCTCTTTGTCCAATAACAAGTTAACAAAGGTAAAATTATTATTTCTTTCATTTCTCATTTTGAATGACTTCAATTGACCTTCACCTTTTTTGACTTACGTCATTTTGTTGAAATTTACAGATTCCTACAGCTGCTATCTCTTTCCAACGTAGTTTATTTCGCCTTGACCTATCTAATAACACTATTGGAGATCTAAGGTCGGATGACATCTTCCCTTCTTTGCCAAAGGTATTTTTTCTTTGACATTGATGAATCTACTTGATTGTATCTAAGAAACATTTTTGATTAATTATGTTTCAGTTATTTGACATCAACTTGAGCGGGAATAAGATTTGTAAAATACAAGGAGCAGTATTTGAGAAATTGAAGAACGTACTTCAAACACTAAATTTGGGTAGAAACTGTTTAAGTGCTGTTCCATCTCAAGGTAGCCAATGGAATAGATCAAATAGATAGTCAAAGCTTTGTTTTCAGCCATCAGAGGTCAAACCCAACTTCAATCACTTCATTTGCATTTCAATAACATCTCATCGCTAGAAGCTTTAAGCTTTTTGAATTTGCCTGTCTTACAGTTACTCAACTTGGCTAATAATGCAATTAATGATATCAACACTCAAGCATTCATTAATGTTCCCAATTTGAGATATCTCTATTTGACCAATAATCGAATCGGAAAGCTTATTAGCCATCAATTCAATTCCTTCGAGAAATTAGAGTTTCTCGATTTGACTAACAATCTTTTGGAAAAAGTTCCATCAGGAGCATTTTCTGATCACACATACTTAAGACAGGTTTACTTAGGTAACTTTAATGGATTTTGTATTTGAAATCAGTTTATACTGAGATTTTAGGTAACAATTCCATTACTGAATTGGAAAAGGATGCTTTCCTGAATAGTTCTATTGTGATTCTTGTAATTTCAAATAACAAGATTTCCGAACTGCCAGAAGACGTCATTACCGGACTGCCAAGCTTACAACAGCTGTCTTTCAAGAATAATGAGGTCAGATACAGTTCTAATTGTGCTTATTTTCAAACAAATTAACTGATGTCCCCGATATTTCAAAAAGCGTTATCAGAAAAATTGATTTTTGTCCTTGAAGAAGTACACTCTGTGATACATTTGCACATAAGAAAAAGAAATTAGGTCAACATTTGTGATGTGTTGACCTTGATGAAAAGGGTTTTAAGGTTAACAAAATGACTTTTTCATTCTTATGGAAATGAAAATATTTGTTTTTAATTCTTTCAGATTCGGATAATTCATCAGAATGCTTTCCACAACATTCCATCCACAGTTGTATTAGATCTCAGTTACAATAAAATTGAAAATTTGGAACCAAACACATTCCTCGCCCAAATTAATTTACTTTTCATTGATTTAAGTCATAATAAGTTTGCCAAAACTCCTCATGAGATTCTCAACCGTAGAACTGGTACTGTTGTTTTGAAAGGTATTCCATATGACTCATCAGTAAATCCTAATTTATGATTTTAGAAAATCCTCTCGTTTGCACTGAAAATCTTCACATGGTACAAGATGGTGTTGGAATTTATATTCCAAAAAGCGAAGACATCATTTGTAATCGTGAAAAACCAAAAACGGATGAAAAGCCGTCCTTGATAACTGAAAAAATCGAAGAATCTCCAGTAAGCACTGGAAAGCTTGATGACTCTCCAATTATTACGGAAACTGTTAATGTAACAACTGAAGAGCCAGAGATAGCTCAGAGCTCATTGAGAATCAGACCATCTTCTCTTCTCAACAGGTAAAATCGTTCTATCAATTTGTGTTAGTCTAGTTCGTATTTTGAGAAAAAAGCCAGAAAACACTTTGTTGAGAACCTCAGAGATTGTGAGATCGGAACAAAGAGATGATATTCAACAAGATACTCCAAGAGAACAAGAAACATCTACCTTATCGGTTGTAACAACAACTTCTTCATCCAACTTTGTTCCAAGACGACCTGAAGACAATCCAAATCGTATATTACCTTTCCCAATCCCATTCCTGAAAATGGCACCCAACAATGGACGACAGGTGTTTATATGAAATAATTTGAATATTCTAATTGATATCATCAGGTTGTGCGGGTTATCCGTCCTGTCTCTTCAACCACACCATCCATTGAAACCACCGAAAGTTTCAGCCTTCCCCCATCCATTATTATTGCAAGCAAAGCTTCACAAGCACCTTCAGATTCGAAGCCATCAACAAACTCCGTTGATTTCGAAAGATTTGCTCTTCGTCGTGAAAACGTGAGTCTATTTCATCAAGTAATCTTCGAAATAATGTTTTTCTTATAGGAAGAAACAGTACCAAAGATATCAAAAAGTAAATCATTGCCAACAACAGCTATAATCATCTGTTTGTCAACAGTGATTGTAATAATGCTCTCTGTTTTTGTTATTTTATGCGCTGTGAGGCATAAGTGAGTCTTATATATAATATTACAATGTTAACCATATGTGGTTTCAGATCCTCTAGGCAGAGCTCAAGAAGATTTCATGCACCAAGAGGGCTGCAAGCCTGTGATCTTTACTAGATACTGGAAGCTTTTAAAATTTGTATTATAATATAATATAACTGTTTACTTACTGTTTTGCACAATTGACCATTCAATAAACCATTATTCATATTTTCCCAATAATTTCTATCAAGATAGTAGACTGTTGTCATCAGTCAACAAGATTATCTTATTATATAAAAAGTTTTTATTACTTTTCATCTTAGCCCATGAACTCACCCCAATTAGAGGTTGTAACTGTGTTCTGAGAAATTCTTTCTTTTTTTTATTACACTATCCGAGCTATCTCGTACGACCTTTCCTTGACCCATTATGATCAAAAAGATGAAAAACAGGCGGAGCTTCGTAGACCGACTGTTAACCCAATCATTCCTTACTCACGACAAAGTTGTGTCGATAGTTTGGAACCGTTGAAACTCAGAAAATTATGAAATTATATTTTTTTGCTTTCGCCATCCTCTCATTGGCAGCATCAGCGTCTGCCTTCTGTCCTGACGTATTTCAGAACCAGGTTTGTTGACATTTATCTCTTGTTGTTCATAATTACTGGTCATCTTTAGACTGCCTGTACCTGCTCAGAGAATGTCGAAGGAATAATTGTGAAATGTTCTGGTCATCATGGTCCTCTAGTTATCGAAGAGCTAAAGAAACAACATCATGAACTCAGAGAGCTTACTATCGAAAACGCTAACATCGTTGAGGTAATACTGAATTTTTCTAATTCACGACTGTCACTAACTATGATCATCTAGATTGGACCAAGAGCTTTCAAAAATCTTCGTATCAAGAAGCTCAACATGGATAACAACCGTATCAGAAAAATTCATCATGATGCCTTCAGTGGATTAGAAAACTCATTGGTCGAGCTTTCCATGTCTAACAATAAGCTCACTGACGTATGGAAACACCTCTCAACCATAATTCATCAATTTTTTTGCAGATTCCAACAAAATCTCTGTCAAACCTTCGTGCTCTCAGCATTCTTCAAATGAAATGCAATAAGATCGGAAATCTCACAGAGACATCCTTCATTAACATTTCAACTCTAATTGACCTTGATCTCTCATGCAATAAGGTACTATTTTGCTACTCATGCAATTTTTCCATCAACCACAAATCGGTTGACCCAGTTTCTCGCCCCACATGATCAAAAAAAAAAGAAGAAAAACGGAGATTGGCACACTTTTGTTTCTGCCTGTCTGCCCTTCTCGCAATCTCTCCCTGATCTATTTGATATTTCAAATACAATCACATTCACATAAATGATAATGTTATAGATTTGCGAAATTTCAAAGGATGCTTTTGGATCTATCAAGTCTACACTACAAAATCTCATTTTGGATAGCAATTGTATGAAAAACTTCCCAGGCGAGGCTCTTAAAGGAATGGATAGTCTGATTGGTGTTCACATGAAATACAACAAGGTACAGTTATTGAATAAAAACAATGTTTCTATTGATTTATCGTTTGTAGTTACAAGAAATTGAAAAGAACTCAATTGTTAACATGCCATCACTCTCTCTGTTGACCCTCAGCAACAACAACATCTCTTACATTCATCCAGGTCATTTGATAGATAACACAATGAATAAAACAACTGATTTTCATTTAAGGATGTGTTGAGAATAGTGATAACATTCATTATGTTTATCTTTCTGATAACAGATTAACTGGTATTGACTCTGGTGTTATGTCTCAATTCAAGCAAGTTCAGGTATATAATATCGTTTTGATTGTGATAACTGTTGCATATCTTATAGGTTCTGGATTTATCTTTCAATCTCTTTGAAAAAATCGATGAAACTACATTCACAGGAATGGACAGCCTCCAACACTTAAACTTAGATAGCAACTATCTTACTGAAGTAGTTCCACGAAGTTTCGAAGGAATGCCACTGTTGCTGCTCTGGCTTCCAAACAACTGTATTCGTAATATCAGCCAGAACTTGTTCCAAGGAATTCCATATCTTCGTCAACTCTCATTGACAAACAATTACATCAGTGAAATTCAGCCATTATCTTTCTTGCATTTGGCTAATCTTCATCATCTTGATCTCTCTAATAATCAAATCTTGAATCTTCAACAAGGAGCCATTTCTGGATCTGATCACTTGACTGTTCGTCTCCAAGGTAATCTTTGTTCAAAAGTGGCGTTTATGATATGAACATTTTCAGAAAACCCAATGGTATGCACAGCTGATGGTTTCCATGTTATGAATGGACGAGAAGCTATCAACTTGACAACCGAACCCAATTTGATTTGTAAAGGAAACTGGCGCAAACCAATGGACCAAACTTGTGCTAAGAAACACACAAGACCATATCACCCAGTATGTTGTGGAGTAGAAGAAACAACCCCTGGCCCATCTACTACAACTACTGCTGCCACAACTACGGAAATGCCTGAAGAGACTGAAAAACCAGTCGAGACAGTTGATGAGGAAGAGTCCACTGAGGAAGAGGAAGAAGAAGTTGAAGAATCCACTACTGAAGCCGTTTCCACAACAACTGAGGAAACAACCACACGTAAAGTGAGTTTGATTTTTTATGCATGTGAATTGATTTTTTCCCATCCAGATCAACATGATGCGTTTCATGCGCTTACAACAAGCTACAGCAGAATCGAAAAAAACTCCAACTACTAAGCATCGCCCACGTTATATGGGTTTCATGATGAACGACAGAATGCTGGCTAGCCATGAACTCAAAACTACTCAGAAAGAAATCCGTGAAGAAGAAGTAATTGAGGATAGCGAGGAGGATGAGATACTTTAAATCATTTGATCAAGAATTTTTTTTTTCAAACAATCAATTTCAATCACATCTACATGGATGTTGAACACACTCGGCATCCTTCATAATTCCGGGCCAAAATATGAAAAACTTTAACTTATAATACTTCCATACTCCTGTATAGCTAAGCCCGGGTTATAATAAGCTGATTTCTTCGAAATTGGAACACGTAGTATAACATGTAATAATAATTTCAGTAATTAATAAGTTTGAACTTTATAAAATCAGACTAACAAGTACTTTGTGACATTCCATAACTGTTTTCGCATGCGAAATCAATTTTAAAAACAAAACACGAGCATTGGCTTGTTGAATAGCATGTCCTCTTTCTTATGCTCGTATTATGATTATATCAATTAATCAGATGTTTCCTTGCTCATTCTTTAATTTTTTTCTGTTATAACCTCTTTGTGAATGTGAATAAAAATGAAATATCATATGTTATTGCATGTTCTTAGGAAGTTTATGATTTATTTATTATATGTATTCTGATGTGTGTAATATAGATAGTTTTACAGCTCGACTTACTAGGCTTCTCCGCATCTTTGTGTTCCTTGAATCACTATTACTTGACTTTGATGTCGCAGTTTTTCAAATGTTTCTTGATTACAGTCTCCATTTTCTTCTTCGAATATCTTTTTAGTTTTTTCTAATGTAATTTCTTTCTATTTAAAAAATGGACAATGAAGTGTTCAAGGAGTGTATTACGCGATCAAGAGCCCGCGTAATTCACGGGAGCCCTACGTCGCCGAAACTGTACATATTCGAGACACGGCGTATGGCTCCCTTCACGGGTATAAGCTCGTTCCAAGAAAATATGAGAATCAAGAACATGAAAAGACACAGCTTTTTCTTCTTTCTACAGGGTTCAACTGGAATGTATTCTACAAAACGAAGAAGCCAAGGTTAGTGTCATATAAGTATTCCCCTTAGTAAATTAATATTTAAGGCCATCTGGACACGGCTTTAGAAATTTAGAAATGAACATGGAAAAGTTCATAGGATCTCTTACGAATTCCCGTTCTCGTAAAATCAACGGGCGCCCTAAGTCGCCAACTTTGTATGAGTTTATAAGACAGCGCATGGCTACCCTGACGGATCTGTATCCCATTTCTCCGGGTAATAGACCTTTCTTATCCTTTGCTTATGTCTATTACTCGTTATCACTATCTAACTCGCTTTTTAATAACTTTATGTCATTAGGACACTTTTGTGTAACTTGTAGTTATCTTTATTGTAAACTCTTATATATTAAATAAACCTTTTCTCTTACGTTCGTGTTCCCTCATCGTATTCATG
>CALQYR020007503.1:20235-50802 GCA_943334845.2 Auanema sp. JU1783 | reverse complement strand
AGAAACATGATGTATGAGAAACTCAAGGAAGAAGATGATGCATTCGATTTAAAGGTAAAAACATGGTGACTCAAGAGTATCTGAAGATGATTAAGATCAAAGTTCTGTAGCGCAATTCAACATGGAAACTGTTGATGAGTCTGATGAAGAATCTGAAAAAAGATCTGTTCGAGCATCGGCTCATTGCCAGTCATTGGTGAAAAATTTTGTTTCTTTTTGTTTCTTTGGTTTTTTTATTATGATTTCTTGGTTTTTCAATTGCTTCTTCATTTTTATCTTTATAATCGTATTTACCGTTTAACTCATTTAAGTTTTCAGAATGGCAATAACTAGAAAAAACTTGTTGGAGAAAAAGAGAGATAATGGAACACTCAGACCCAGTAAGTTTACAATACTATCTTGACAGGTCATAACTTGGCTTTTCAGATATCGGAACTACTCGTCAGTTATTGAATCAGCTGATTGTTATGAAAAATGAAAACGGAAAGCGTTATGATACAGTCCTGAATGAGAAAGAGGTTTTAGAAAAAAAAATCAATGAAATGAAAAAAGATGTAAGAGTGTTTTTGAATCTAAAAGTTCTATTAATGTTTATTTCAGAAAGAAAAGCTCACACGTATTCCCGTTAAAAAAAAAGAAATTTTGGAAGAGGCTATCAAAACAAACAAAAAGCTCAAGTCAGAGCTTATGGATACGAATGCCAAACTGGGCGAATTAAATAAAAAGGTGATTTCCAATTGTTCGCGATGTTCATTTGCTTTTTTTAGAGAATTTCTGCTGATTCAGATCGGCGAAGATTGTCCAGATCCACATATAGATCATACGGAACGGGAGGGCTGCAATCACACCGCATTCAGCTTCCAGTTCTGTTCAGAAGGTGGAAGTTGAAGGAGAAAAGTATGAAAATTAAAAATTTTTATATTTATAATAAAGTTAAGTTAAAGTTCAGGGAAGAAGAAGTAGTTTGGAGAACAAGCTCCCGTGTTTCGTGAAAGATCAGCTTTTACTTTTCTTCAGGATAAGAGGGTATGGGTGCTCTTATGGCAAGGCTGAGCCAGCCTAAATATCGAATGCGCAAAAAGGAAGAAATGTGAGTGGTTTTGTTTGCAGCTTGCATATCAATTGTTTAAAGGTTGTTGATGATAAGAAGTGGAACAACTGGTTCTAGAGGGTTCAACTGGAATGTATTTTGTCAAATAAGTTTTCTTATAGTTATTTTCTCAATCTGTTATAATCTCTATAATGAAATACATAATCTTTATCTTAATTTCGTATATATATGCATGCTATGTGATTCAACATATGCACCTGGCTTCAAACATATTTATAATATTTTCATAAGCTGTATATATGTTCTAATATCTGCCTGTTATATGTCTGTCCTCAGCTATCGATGTTTCTGTCCATGTTTTGGTCATTGTTTGTAGAAGGCTTGTTTCAGATGATGTTACTTCAAACTATACTATCTTCAGTATGGTTTCTTTATGTGCTGTTTAACTTACCTATTATCTTTGGCGAGAAGATGGTTCAACAGGACTCTTCATCTCCACCAGTAAAGTTCAACGAGCCTACCATCTTGCTGAACGAAGAAAAAATGTCCTTGGATTTAGACTTGAAAAACATTTTGGACCCAAAACTACTCAATTTCGAGGAAAAACTGAAGAGAATGGGAAAAAAAGCTCTGATTGAGCCCGGAAGGTACAATTTCAGAAACTAATTATTTAATGAAATTGGTTTTTCAGTTATTCTATCATAAAAGAGTTCAATGAAGCTGAAGCAGCACAACTTGGTACCATCAGCAGTGGGGTGAGTTCTTAAACTTCATAAAGAGATAATTTAATTCCTTCAGGCGGACTCGGATGATGGCTGGGTTGTCACTATTCTAGGTGTCTGCTGCATTCTGGCTGCTCTTTCGTTCTTTATTTGGTGTGTCCTTTACATAATGGATTATACATCGAATGATGAGTAAGATAATTATTAATTTTTTTTCTTGTTATAGTTCGTTGCATAGAATGCTTGAAAACGAGAAAGATGATGATGATGAAACCGTCGAGAATGAGCAAGAGCTGGAATACGATGATGAAATCGAAGATGAAGAGGGATTCGACGATGAAGAGTTATTCGAGGAAGAAGAAGTTGTAATCGACACAGCTGAAGGAGCAGAGGTCCTTTAAACTGATACTCAAATTGCATATTTCTCATTTAGTATTGAACTCATGTAATGTAATGATAGTATGATAGTAAGTAAACAGCAACCTGGATTGAACAAAATTTTTATTTTTGAAATGTTTGGGGTTCATCTAAATTTAAAAAAAAGCTGTAATCAAACACGCGGGGCATTCATCAAGATGCTTAAGCAACAGGCTCGGCTGCCGTCTCGGTATCAGGAACCTAAATTCATTGAAGGTTTAACCTACAAATGCCTTCATGTTATACCTCTGGGGCGGCGGCTTCAACGAGCTGATCTGGAAGATCTTCGAAATCCTTGTCAGGGAGAAGTAAAGGTGCTGGATTGACTGGCGGACGAGCGGCATCTCCTTCTGCTTTAACTAGCTCCGTATATTTTGGAGGTTCAAGGTTCTTCCTGTAAAAGGTTAAAATTAGTACATTTTCATACTTCCGGCTTTAATCATGCCTCAATTGTTCGAGTTCCTCATTTTCTTTTCTTCCCCACTCTGGAGGTGGACGGGCAGTTCCGCGAACAATAGTGAATGGCTTCTTGACAAATGGATTTTCGAACAGATAACGACGATCACCATAAGATCTGAGCGGATTAAGTAGCTTAATATTGGTATTTTGAATGTAACACTACCTCCTGTCAATCTGCCTATCAAACTTGGAGGATACGGTAATCTTGGGTGGGTGAGTAGAGCTGGCGGCCTCCTCAGGATCAAGACCCTTCTTCAAGGCTTTATTACGAGCTACTTGACGTTGACGCTCATGGAGTTCTTTGACCTATAAAATTTAACTGTAACATGACATTATATGGAGATATCAACATCATATTCTTGTCTTTCGTATCTTTTTTCCAAATCGTATTTTTCAGCTTCCAACTTGATGACACGAGCGTGAAGAGCCTTGATCTTATCCTGAAGATAATCAAAAATTAATCTTTCACGAAACACGGGATTACTTTCAAATCGTTTGGAAGAAGACCTGACACGTCAATAGCACGACAAACTGCACTGAGATAAGCTCTCTTGGCTTCTTCGTTTTGTTCTGGCGAAGCTCCTCCTGTTGCTTTTGTGGCCTATAATATTCAATAAATACTGGTCTAACCATGACACAAACTTGAGCCAAGTTTCCGAATTGAGCAGCTTGTTCTCCTTTGCTGTTAACAACAAAGTTTTTTCCAGTAGCGGTGGCAGTTGCAGCTGCAGCGAATGATCCAGCCATCATCTGTTGACGTCTGGCTTTTTCTTCATTCTTACGTGCTTTTTCAGCATCAGCTTTGTTCTTTCTGTCTTCCTGCACAAAAAAAAGTGATTTCTGCAGAAAGAAAGTAACTAACTTCATCTTTACGTCTTCTTTCTTCATCTTGACGTCTACGTTCAGCAAAATCTCTCTCCTCTTCTTCTCTCTCAGCTCTTAAGACATTAAACCATGACACCTACATATGAGAAATTGCTACCTTCTCTTTTCTTGTTTGATTTTCAGTTCACGAAGCTCATCTTCAATTTTTTGCTTCTCCAGAACACGTCTTTGTTCATAATCTAACAACTTGGCAGCTTCTTCTTCTTCGTGACGTTTTTTAGCTGCCTGGAAATGAAAAGTACAAAATGTTTCATTCCGGTTCTTCTACAAGCATAGCAGCTTCAGCCTCAGTCATTTCTGCTGGGGGTTTTTCTTCTTGAACTGGAGGTGGACGAGGTTTTGGTCTAAAAAATTATACTTGTTGAGTGTTTTTATTCTTTGCCTACTTTTCCTCTTGAACTGGAGGAGCCTCTTCGGCAGTTGTTTCGGCTGCTTCCGAAACCTCTTCTTCCTCACTGAACGTTAATATTAATATAAAAATTTTTAATGTTCAAACTTTTCTTCTTCTACTGGATCGGCCGCTTCGGACTCTTCGACCTCTTCAATCTCCTCCTCTTCACCAGATCTGATTGGAACACATATATGAAAGACTCAAGAGATATATCACTTACAACACTTCCTCTTCGTCGGACATGTTGAAAAATCAGGATCAAGATTCGAGAAATCTTAAAAAGTTAAAACTTGAAAAAAAAGAAAAGTAGTTTAAAAAAGTAAAACAGAGTAGGCGAAATGAAAGGCGAGCTTACGCCATGAGTGAAAAGTTCCAAATAATTTTTCGTTTTCTGGCAAAAGGTTTGAGGTGTTGTAAAGAAGCCAGCCGTCACAAACACAAAGATAAAATCCAACAATTGGCTTTTTGACATCTGTGAAAAAGAAGATGAAGGCGTCTTGAGCAGATAGAGCGAATGATGAATTTTCACATTTCCAAATATTGATGAGATAATGTAATTGCTTATCTGAACGCTCATCCAACAATTTATTGTTTTCTGTTTATTTTTCTCAACAATCATAAAAAAGAAAACATAACATTGAATTAAATTAATTAAGTTCGGTTAGGACCAGCCTATCGTGCCAGCTAGCTGAGAGAAAGTTCGAAGAAAGTTTTGTTCAAATAAAGAATTTTTGAGCATTGCGGAGTTGTTATGATGAGTTATGGAAGATGAAAGACATTGAAAAGTTAACTGAGCTCTGGCGAACTCTTTCAAACGGATTGGGCGTTGTAATAGAGCCTAAGGGTCAGACCTGCTTTAAACAAAGTCAGCGGAGGCGGAAACATGCTCATCAGAGATGCCGAGAAAAATTGTTATTTCGAAACTGATTCTTAAGAAAATAATTAGTCTGCTAGGTGTAAAAGTAATTGTTTGATTGAATGAATGAAGTGAATGATGATGGTGATGTTCAATTGATTGAACGTAGAGAAGAGACAACCATTAACATGTATTGCCAGATGGCAAATGAATCCGAACGGAAACATGAATTATGAGATGAACAGCTTTATAGATGTTCGAAGTAGAAGGAAAAATTTTGTTCTAAGAATGCTATAGCATCAAGTATAATGAGTAAGACAGCAAAACACAAAGGGGTATGAATGTAAATTAATATAGGTGATTTTCATTTGTTAGGAGAACAATTTCAAAAAGAATCTCGAAGAGCAGGCGTACAAATGAACAACAAAGCTGGTGTAAACTGCAGTTTACTAATTGTCAGTTGTTGCTTCAAGCCAGATGTAAAAATAGATGTTTAACTGATATCACGGTGAGTGGCAAATGATTCGAAATATTCCACGATTCTCTCATTACAACCTGCCATGAGGGATCAAAAATAAGAAAAACTGTCAAAAAGTCCAGGGGGAATGCTGAATGATGATAGATAAAATGAATGATCAATTTTTTCAACACTTTTATAATGATGAATTTTGAGATTAGTGTTTGTGTTGACTGTTAGACACACGCAATGACAACTCACTCATTCTATTCAATCTCTCTCTCTCTCTCTCGCTCTCTTTTTGAACTATAAATTGCTTTCTCTTCTTTCTCATATCCTTATATTGTATCCGGGTTAGAGAAAGCTAAATTTCTTAAAAAATGCAAATTGAGATATTCATAATTCTTGATAAATATGACCTCCTTACTCTCTTCGCTTTGCGTCCACTTGATGAGACAAATTCGAATTTATATCTTATTTCGCATGCAACTAATTCAACTCTGTAATTTCAGAATAAGTGAAGAACACTTGAGCATGTGATCTTGTCTCAATGAGTATTACTTGAGTAAACATTAAAATCCTAATTGGATAGAGTAATTTAACCTTTCCTATGCTTATTCTCATGATTTCGAGTAGAAACTTGGTCTTCTTGCTCACAAAACTTGTTTATCGCCCAAAATCTTTTTTTTTTCATTATTTTCATGACAAAAAGGAAGAAATATGCTTTTCTACTTCATTTTTAGTTATTCCTCCTACAAGCTGGATGTTTCCTTCATTTCAATTCATTTTTCATTTTTTCGTTCAAAGCACAAATCATTCATATCATCTATTATGAGATATTTTGAGCATCGCGTACTTCTCATCAGTCAATAAAAGATATAACAACTCCCACACTCATCATATATACCTCTAGATAGGCGGAGGAAGTTTAAAGAGCAAACGGAAACATGAATGAACAACGCAAAATGTATTATCAAATCCAAATATAGTTACATCCTCTTCTTCAATCGATTTTTTTGTTTTTTTATAGTATATAGTATCAATACTTGTCTAAAAATCATGTCTAGCTGACATCAAACGATTCTGATAATCGTCGGTCATTTTTCTCAATTTCAACCCATTTTCGGCATTGTTGTATCAATTAAGACAATCAACAGTTGACTATTATTCAACTGAATATACTATAATTTCGATTTGCAAGCTTAGTAATGTGTTTTTTTGCGTTACTTGCTCATATAAACCCCCCGTCTGCCTCTTCCTTCTCCACCCTCCATTTATTCTGGAGCATTCTTGCTTGAATTAAAAATGCTATAGTGCAAATAAGCGCATTCCCAACTTTGTCTGTCCTAATGTTAAGTTAAGAAAAATATTTCGTACTTTATTTGAAAATCTTCTTCACTAAAGTAAAGGCGCTCATTTGCATAAGCCTTACGCCACCAATAGAATTTGCATCTTTGAAAACTTTAAAGCAATAAGAACGACTTGATAAATCCATCAAATCATTTCAAAAATTAAGTCATATCCAGCTTTTTAGGCTCAAAAATTTATCAAAACCCATCGCGCTTTTTGGAGCCCATTTTGGCTAGGCTTTAAATGGAAAGGCCGACTCAAACATCCTGCACAACGCTTCTGATAGAATTTCCTCTATTTCACTTAAAAGACTAGAAGGCTGTTGGAAAAGGAAATAAACACAAGATTTAAAAAATTCTTTCTTCTACTTTTCTTCTTCTTTTTATTCTTATATCTCACACACACGTCATTCTTTCTTTCATTTCGGCTACTCTTCACTCAGCGAGATAGAGCATGATTGCAAGCATGTATGGAATGATGCAAGAGAGTTTGACCTTTTCAATAAACTCTTATTCCAAATGCTAGCTGTAGGTAAATGAAAATGCTGTTATTTATGAATTTCCTCTTATCCCTCTCTTCATATCTTTCTCTCTCTCACTCTTTCACTATATCACTTCCTTGCTCCCTCCCCCATTCAAATTGAAAGAGATACATATCATTATGTGTTTTTTCTTCATTCAAAAACGGTCGAGAGTGTAGATTAACAAAAAAATAAGAAAAAATCAAAATTGATAGTTCCTATCTGTTTTTTTGTTGAATGAGTCTTCATCATATTGAATATTGCACATCAAAGACAAATGTCTTGTATTCACTTTTTTCATTCTCATTTGTTATTTAATTTCTATATAACTTATTCATTTTCCTCTTCTCTCTGCTATCGTTTACCATTACTTTTTTCACGAGAGCATCAGTTTTCAGCCTTTTTTTGTTTCTCACTCTATATTTCCATCTCTCTTATTCTCTCTTTGATTCAATTGCTATTCAGCAATCAAATAAGAAACACATTCAATCATTTTGAAACAATCTTCTTCAACTATATATCCAGCTTATAACTAAAAGATAATTTGATGTTTGTTAGCTTAACTGGTAAAGATGACTACGAGAAGCATGCAAACAATACGATCTATGTTTATAACTTCATGCTCCAAGTAAAAGCATAATTACATATTCGAGTGAAATATCTGATTACACATTTGGGGGGGGGAGCTCACATAAACACTTTTCACTCTTCTTTAGCTTCTACTTCCAAAGATTGTTTTATTACTTAATTCTATGAATTATATGTTGTAACTATCATTTAATAGCCAATGCTCATGTTGCAGATATATTTGAAGGTGAAGGGACAACTGACTGACGCATCTGGCAACTCAAAGGAAGAAGAAGTTAACGCATCTGGCACAATATGATGGATAAAAATAATCAATTTTTTATTGAAAAAAGCAAAAAATTATAATTGAATCAAATTATTCTCACTATCACACTCATATACTACCGTATAGAGATTGTTAAGCTTTATCTATAAGCATTTACTATCTTTATTCTTAAAAAGTATAAAAGGAGAAAAGGAATTATGTATTCAATTCTAGCATTAGCTACTCAGATGTTAGTGCATACAAATACTGCACGCACTGTGAGTTACAATAATACGTTTAATTGAATGACAACATTCTTATGTTTTTCAGTCTACCATAGAACAAACGGATTTGATTCAACAACCAAAGGTAATAGAGCTTCCTCTATCATATTGAAAGATGGAAGCTTACAGATTCGCCAAATTCGTATTCCTGGGGATATCATCATTGGAGGAGTTTTTCCGGTGCATTCAACATCAAATAACCCGGAGGATCCTTGTGGTGAAATTGCCGAAACTAGGTGAGATTTTGAGTAGTTTTTAAACAAAAAACCTTTCAAAATGAGAGATTTTTTTTTTGTTTGTCGAAAACCTCCCATATTCATTTGAAGTTCTTAGGATTAGTAAAGTAAATCAATTTTTCGAGTTCTTTCATTGCAGGGGTGTACATAGAGTAGAAGCTATGCTATTTGCTTTGGACTTAATTAATTCTAATCCAAATATTCTTCCTGATCACAAACTGGTTGGTACAATTTTGGCAACAAAAGAGAATTATTCATTGACAATTCGAGGGTGCATTGATTGTGGATTCATGTTCTAATCCAGCTTATGCTTTGAATCAAAGTTTGGATTTTGTAAGAGATTTGATTGACTCAACTGATCAATCAGAGTTGGTCTGCAGGTATCTAGGCTACATCTCAAATAAAAATATAAAATTCTTGCAATTCAGCGATGGGAGTCGTCCATTCTCACCTATGCTCTATCAAAAAAACAGAATAGCTGCTGTTGTTGGTGGATCTTATAGTTCAGTATCGGTGCAAGTGAGCTTAATATTACAATTCCCATACTTTTATTCTATCTTATTTCCCCAGGTTGCTAATCTACTGCGGCTTTTTCAAATATCTCAAGTTAGCCCAGCTAGTACTAACTCTGATCTGTCAGATAAGACGCGTTTTGAATATTTTGCAAGGTTCCTATAACCAAATAAGCTATTCAAAATGACATATGATATCATTCAGAACTGTGCCCTCTGACGCATATCAAGCAATGGCTATGGCTGACATTGCTGCTCATTTTTTGTGGACATACGTATCTTTAGTCTATTCAGCTGATGAATACGGCGAATTGGGTAATTATTGAATTGAACATTCATATTTAGTTTCCTCATTTAACAGGCGCCGACGCTTTTAAAAAGGAAGCGCGTAAAAAAGGAATATGCATAGCTATTGAAGAGCGTCTTCAAATGAAACGACGAAGTTTTGAAGATTCTGTTGAGAATCTCATTAAAAAGTTTGTTAGTGCCAAATTGGAGTGGTTTGATTGTCTAATTAAGGTTGCAAGTGGAGAAGCCGGTTGGTGCAAGAGTTGTGGTCCTATTCGTTGGATCAGAGTATATTCCTGAGCTATTACGTATGACTGCAGAGAAAAATCAAAAGGCTTTCAATAAAAAACAGAACATCATATGGTTAGTTATAACTAACAATGAGAGATAGAATGAATTCGTTATAGGCTTGCATCCGAAAGTTGGGATCGAAATAATCCTAAGTATACAAAAGGAAATAACCGGGAAATAGCTGAAGGAGCCATTGTTCTTACTCTCACTTCAAAAAAAGTCCCAGCATTTGAGGAAGTAGACATTCATCATCAAATATAGTAATCAGAGATGTAATTTCAGTATTTTTTGGATATGAAACCAGGGACTCCAAAATTTGAACGAAATAAGTGGATGAAAGAGTTATGGATTCAAAAATATAATTGTAAATTTGATATTGATGAGGATTCAGTGCCATCTGAGATCAAGAGGTATATAGATCATTTACAATTTTAAGAATATGAGCAAACATTTGTTTAAGATGTGAAGACATCGTACCTTCGAAAATATTTCAAACCGATGACAAGGTCCAATTTGTGATCGATGCCATGTATGCTATATCCTATGCTCTTCACGTATGCTCATACCTAGAATTATAATACTAAGTTTCTAATTCTTAAAGTCTTATCGTAAAGATCAATGCTCAAACACAACTAAATGGATGGAAAGAACACCAAGAGACACAATGCTATGCGACAAACTAAAAAGCATTGATGGAGATATATTTTATAAAAAATATCTAATGAATGTTCAATTTGAAAGTAAGGCGCCAAAAAAAATGATGACAAACACCTTAAACCAATGATCACAGATATGTTTGGGGACGCTTTCCGTTTCACCCCAAATGGAGATGGTCCAGCTGCGTATACCATATTGAACTTTAGAACCAAACATAAGCGTATGTTGTACTTTGTACTGTTATGATAATCGGCGTCGTTTTGAGCGGGAAATGGTTCAGAGGAATCTGGCAATATTTTGAATGAGACTGAGTCAGATTATGTTGAGATAGGCCACTGGTCGGAAAATAATGTAAAATATTAATATATAATTATTCATTATATTTATTGTATAGTTAACTATATTGGATGATAAACTGAAATGGAGAACAGGATTTCTACCATTGTCATTATGCTCGTTACCATGTTCGATTGGTAGTAGAAAACAACTGATCAAGGTATTATTTTTGTCTGATATTGTTGTATAATGTCATACTGTAGGATGAGCAATGTTGTTGGGCTTGTATCAAGTGTGAACATAATGAGTATCTAGTCAATGAAACACACTGTTCACCATGTGAACAAGGGTGGTGGCCTGATGAAAGGACTAGGAGCTTCTGCTATGACCTATCTATAAAGAATTTAGAGTTTATGGTCTATTCATCATGGTATTCCATCATACCTATGTTTATGGCTGCAATTGGCATGATAGCTACAATTTTCACAATATTCATCTATATCAAGTTTGTATAGCATATCTCATGGTACTATAGTATTTATTGTCAGATATAATGATACTCCTGTTGTCAAAGCATCAGGTCGTGAGTTGACTTACATCATATTGCTTTCTATGCTTATGTGCTATGGAATGACTTTTGTACTGGTGGCTAAACCATCAACAATCGTTTGCGCTCTCAAACGTACTGGTTAGCAATATTACAGTCTATTTTATCTCAAAATCAATCTCGAACCATTTCAGGAATCGGGTTTTCATTCTCTTGTATGTATTCTGCCATGTTCGTTAAGACCAATCGGATAGCCCGTATTTTTTCGGAAGCAACAAGAACAGCCAGACGTCCACGATGTATCACCCCTCTGTCACAAGTGTTTTTGTGTGGAATACTGGCTGGACTACAACTTTTCGGAAGTCTGATCTGGCTCTATGTTAAAGAACCCGGTATGCAAAGTGGATAAGTTACAAATGGAAATTTGTCCTTTATAGGTACTCGGTTTGATTTTCCATCTAAAAAACAAGTTGTTCTGACTTGTAATGTACCTGATCATCATTTCCTATTCTCTTTATGTTATGCAGCTATTTTAGTGATATTATGTACTGTTTATGCCATAAGAACTAGAACGGTACTTATCTTTGAACAGTTATTACCAATCATCTGTTGAAGGTACCTGAGAACTTCAATGAAACGAAATTTATTGGTTTCACTATGTACACCACGTGTGTCATATGGATCAGTTGGATATTCTTCTATTTTTGTGGTGGAACAGTTGATTTTAAGGTGAAATCCTTTGAATTCGAATGAAATTTTATTTCAAGGATGTCCTTTCAGATGCATACCACATCGTTATGTGTATCAATTTCTATGTCTGCTAATGTGGTTTTCGCTTGTATTTTCTCCCCCAAAGTATGGATCATATTATTTGAAAAAGAGAAGAATGTCCATAAGCCCGAAGGCCAGTCAATGTTGAGTAAACGGTTTGTTATCTTCAAAGAAGACGTTTAACATCTGTCCATGTCATTTAAGATCTATGAGCAACAGTAGAACTCGTCTCTATTCTGGTGCTGGTCCTTCTTCCATAACAGAAGAACCTAAAGAAACTACTGGTCTTTTGAATGAATCTCGTAAACGCTCCATTGCAAAAGGAATTTCCACACCATCAGATACATCAGCGCAAGATACCCTCTTATGAGTTAATAGAGTTATGGAAAAACGGAAAAACGATTAGAAATGGTTGTAACAATTTGATATTTCACTTGTTCTATAGAACAGATCGTTTATGTATACTATATGATTATTAAATATATCTTCGTCAAATATTCTTTCATGAATAAACTTGAAGTAATCATGTTGCATATGTTATCATTGGTATTCACCAGTCAACTGTTTATTTTGTTTCGAATTTGCATACTTTTTCTATTTGGACTTTACTCTCCCTAAATCATCTTTAGCTTAGTCTGCATGGTACTGCTTTACTTAGTATTCTTCTCATTTTTCTGCCTTTCCCTCAGCTTTTCATCTTTCTTATTCTTTCTTTTATATTCATACTCGCTCTTTATTCCTCAATCATCATCCTTCTTCTTCTTCTTCTTCGTCTTTCTATTAAAGTTTTCTTTTTGCCTTTCTATCCTTAATCAGCATCATTTCCTCTTGTTTGGTCATCTCAATTGTCCTCTCTCCTTCTGCCACTTCCTTCCCTCTCTTTCTATAGCCAACTTTCGTCTTTCTCTTTATTCATCTTTATCTTCCTCTCTACGCATATATGTAGCTCCAATCAAGACTTTTCAAAGAAGTTTTTATTGCTTTAAAAAGGTGGTAGTGTATCTACAAGACGGTTTTGAAAGAACTATTCCTGCTCCTAAAGATTCCTTTGCAAACAAGAAACAGGCAAAGTAAGACTGCGACGAACACCGTACATGTGAAGAAAACAAAGAGCAGCACTGTGAACCAGTCAGTAGTGACGCAAACCAATTGCGCTGAATCCTCATAAACGTTCACTGAAAGTATGATGTGAAAATGAGGAAGCAGACCATTGCAAGAGAAACAGGAAACGGAAAAGTTAATAGATGTCATACTGTGTGAATCATTGACATCTAAGACGCTGATCTGTTGAGATTTGACTGACGCTTCTTCATTCAAGGTCACGTCTCTTTTGCCTCGCATTGGAGATGGGCAAGTGTCAGATGAACGCTTAAAATTAAATATACTTTTGGTTTTCAAGGAAACATGGTCTCACAATGCATGTTCCATTCTTACTCAATGTCAGCCTAACTGCACATTGAAAATATATGATTGGTTCATCGGCGAACTTGAAAACCTATTAGAAAAAATGGGGGATGATGATATATTCAAACTCTAGTGCTTACATCCGCTTCACGGCCTCCTACCATATCAGAAGTGTACTCTAAGTTGTTCAATAGGTATCTGTAGTTAAGGAACGCTTTTTTTAAAGACTGGTGTTAAAACCATACTTGTCAACAGCGCAACCGTTTTCATCTAACAATTGAACTGAAACGTCATTTGAGTCATGAACATAGCATGAATGAACTGTTGCACAGAAATGTTCTACACAATAATATAGGAAAACAAAGTTGTGTGTTAATCAATAATTTTTACCTGTACCAGAATACTCACATGACCATCTATGATAAACAGACTGTCCGATACTTGTCAATCTCACAGGGGCTCCAAATCTTGATGATAATACCTACAATGTAATTATTTTTTCTCCATCACTCATTAAAGTACGTGTGCTTTATTGCGCAAATAGGTTTAATTGATTAATTTGAAAGAAATTAACCTCATATTTGCATTGAGGCAAAACATCTTTGCCACCATCCGCTTCTTTTGCATTTCTTAAACATAAGCGTTAGATAAGCGAATGAACTTATAGTTTTACTTGAGAATATTTTCATCAGCTTTGCCACGTAAAACTTCTCGGCCTTCGTCAGATATCCTTGAAAATGATTAATTGACTAGATCTGTTCTACATACATATATTTACGTTAATTGTACTTCATTTTCAACATTATTCTTGAGATGAGCATAAAAGCATTCAACATTGAACGTCCTATCTGATTTCAATTGAAACATCTATAAAATTATTTTTTTTAAATTTCTCGCTTATATGGTTTATTCTTCTGTTTATGCTTACTGGGTGAAATGAAATGACAATAGTTGATGAAATTTCAATTCCATTTACCTAAACAGAAAAAAAAGATAACTTAAGTGGTCAAACAAGTAATTTACCAAACGAGCTTTTTTTACTTGACAAGTATCATAATTAACTGTCAAGCTTGCTTCCTTGCTTAATGTTGGAATAGATTTGCATTGTTTTTGTCTAAGGAGAAGAAGAAAAAATAAAATTAGATGAATGTTTCTCCTTCTAAGAGATTCGCATCATTACTTATATTGATCTTTCACATATATGTGTCCTTCAAAAGCCTCAACCATATCGAATGAAACGGTCATACTGTTTGGTCCGCATTCCACTTTCGGTTCTCCTAAAAACGAAAAGAAGCTTTTTAAAGTTTTGAGAGATAATGATGAATCTCAAATTACTGTAATTCAATTAATTCATTCATTTTAAAATTCAATTTGAAAAGAGCTAATGGATACGTTTTATGTGTTCGCGTACCTATAATTCCATTAGACAAAACTTCTGCACGAGCTAATGATAGCATTAAAGCAATGCTTAAAAGCTTTTGAGTCATCTAAATAAATGGATTAAGCATTATTGCCAACGATAGTAGGTGTTAGCGATTGAAAAGAAGGAGGGAGAGAATACAAATCATTTTCATTTTCAACTACACATAGATACATTGAATAAGATTGTAAAAGCTAACTCATTACATACATTCAACATCTATTATCAATATTCATGCAAATATATGATACTTGATTGATTCAATTATTCTGAATCGTCTGAGAATGCCATGGAAACGATAAGAATGAAATGTGAGTTACTATACATATATGAATCTGCATGACATAATCTTATATTGAAACACAAACATAATAGAGAAAAAGGTTAAAATCATCCGTTGTTGTCACATTCCGTTAGCCGTAATAGAAAGTCAAATGACAAAATATCTTTGTAATGTTTTTTAATAGCATTGTCGTTTAACCGAGCATGATACAACTGGTAAGAATGCAATAAACCGCTTCTAATTTCCTTAAAAGTCTTTTCAATGTCAACTATAATTTTACAGCGTCTTTTGCTGTATATGCCATCACAATTCTTTCATTGTTCCAAGTACTATTTTTCCATTATTTTTACAGTTTTCACTTTTACCTTTCGTGTGACTGACTAGCTCATCCAGTTTTTTTTTCTGACATTTCTTTCCCGTTGTCTATCCAATCTCTTCATTCAATACCTTGTTTTCTTCAATGAAATATTTCAATTGTTAATATACTTCCAAGTAGCTAATTGCGGCATTCTCGTTTTCGTTGTCCATTCAGTAAGAATAGTTCTTTAGTGTCTTGTAAGTTTTGGTTCACAATAAACCAGAATTACGTTGTCACGATGGGCTACAAATCTTTTGAGAAATGTCAGAAAAAAGGTCGAAATATGCTGGATAGAACCTTCTGATGTGTTAAACTGAATACCCCCAATAGTACTTTTGATTGTTACGATGGATGAAGAAGGAATTGAATAAGAAAAACAGAAATATTAGAAATAATCCTCATTGAATGAGATATAGGATTATGTTTGACAGCCAATTGAACCTTAAGAAATCCCACTTAATCCCATTTCAAACATCTATAAGTAAAAAGCAAAGTCGATCGTAGATATATTATACAATTCATTATATCTTTAACATTATATATTATCATATTATTAATAAGTTTTTTAATTGTTCTTAATTCATTAATCCCCCTGTCCCCATTTTTAACCGACGCTGTTTGCTGTTTACAAATTGCAGGCGTCATCAATATTGCGCGCCTCGACGCACTAGCCGTTGGACGAAAATATCTTTTTGCGTTAATTTCATTTAAATAATTTGTTCTATGTTAATTTTTTCAGGTATATCAATAGTTTAATATAAGTAATGACAACATCACCAAAGCGTATTGGACGGAAGGTATGTTATAGGTTTTATCCTTTATAATAGCTCTAAGAGTATAAATTATTGTATATGATTGTTAATATGGCTTTATAGGGTCCAGTGACGCCACCTCTACCACCTGATGAAGACAATGATGCTACAAAGGTTTGTATATCATATGGTTTGATTAGGTTATAATGTGTTAAGCCTGCAACTCCTAAGCGATTTCATCTTGTTATGGACAACATATCTTCTAGTGATTCTGAAGGCGAATGTGAAAAAGAAGTTAAACCAAAGTAATTATTTTATCATTTTCATCAGCTTTTTCTTTACTTTGCTAAATGACGAGAAAGAAAAAGAAAGTTCGTTTCTCCATTAGTATCATGATTCATTTTTCTTTTTATTACACTGCAAACTACATTCCAGAAACGTCATCGTAGAACCAAAAATCAGTTGTTCTGATCCTCCACCAAGGTATATGAGTTGATATGATATTCATAAACTCTTTATGTTTTTCAGGAAACAACGTAAAGTAGTTCGATCATTTCTACATGAGTATGTTTTCGTTTTTTTATTTTCAAGCAGATAGATTTAACAGAGATTTTGGATTAGTATGAGATAGAGGGAACGAGAGAGAACAAAAGACAAAGATGGTAGAGGAAGAGAGTCAGAGAGATAAAAAAGTAAAGGGATTGAGATGAAGAGAAATACCGCTTGTAGATAGAGAGATAAAGAAGCAGATAATGTCTCTGTGTGTGTGTGTGTATAAAGGTGTGTAAAAAAACTTTAAACTCTCAATTAATTTCATGAAATCTTGTTTTTCTACGCTCTGCAAGTTTGCTGACCGTCAGTGAAAAGCGTCAATGTTTCATCTAATTTTGGTTATGAACAGGGCAAACAATCAGTATCTGATTTTCGAACATACACTAACATACATACATTCGCCGACACTTTGTTCTAATCTTTTGAAGCGTTGCATTATATTAGAGTTTGATTGATTTAAATAGCCAGCAGGTCAGGTTATTATTCGATGACAACAGGAAATTTTCTGTCATGATACACATTTGATCAGCGGGATTGTTGAATCATTTGATTTCTCGCAATCATTATTCTCTCCTAAGATAATTCTGTATCATTTCCGTAGGATAAGCGTTTGTAGTTTCCTGTTTTCTTCGAAATAGATTGTTTCATCTTACGTATATGATTTTTCATTGAAATTTCATGCGCATCTGATCGATTGGGGTAAAAGAATATTGATGGAAAAATTCATAAAAAGAAAAGATCAAACTGATTGTTTCGTCATGCGAATTTTCATTGAAATATCCCATCATAGCGCTGTCATTATCATCTCTTTCGATGAACAGAACATTTCAAAACGTTTTCATAGACTAAACTCAAAAACAAACGTTCATAAGTTTCAAAATATTTTCGCTTAACACTTATCTCAAAAACTAAACAATATTCATTTTGATTAGTACTTGAGAAGCAAAATGTGTTATTGCTTCTTCTTTTTCTCATAGTTTACTCTTCTGTGCAGTATTCACACATAATCTCTCATCTCATTTGAAATAATTATTCATTTTTTTGTTTTATATCATCAATGCTTGATTGAATAGTTTTCCCATCCATATTCTGTTCCTGAAATATATTAAAACTCTTGGACAAAGTTTTTTTTTTCTAAGATGCGCTGGAACCGACTGCTTCTCTCTTTGCGCTTTCATATATTATTCGTCTTTCTGCTGTTTAACGAAGTTTGAGAAAAAAAATTTTTCTCTAACAACGAGGAAACTCTTATTCCTCAATATTGTAAGATGTTGAATCGCATTTTCTTCATCTTTTTTTTAATGATCTGGAAAATTGACGTAAATTGCCTCGAGCACTCAAACATTTATCCGTCGGAAGAAATGTTTTTTGCTGCCTTGCATCTGACAAATCAGAACTCCTAAAGAAAGTTTTTTTTCCGCTCCCCTCAAATCATTTCGCTTTTCCGCTATCTTGCTCTGGATTGATCCAACAATATTCATTCTCTTTTAAATTTATCCTGCTTATTTCTGCCGAGACCCACTTTTCTCATTCTTTCACCTCTCCGTTCTTACATTTGTCTTTAGTCACTTATCTTTTTCACATATATCTTCTTTTTATGAATTTTCTCTTCACTAGTTTTCTTCATACGTACTAACTTTGCTACTTGTCGCTGGACTGCTTCTTTATTTGCTTTGCATCTCCAATGCGCAGTCTGTACAATTCTCTCTGAACCAGCTCAAATTTCTGAATACATTTTGATTATTCTATCCTTTTTTATGTAAAGTTTTACTTTACTTCATTTATCCAATGCTCTTAAAGCTTTCTGGCTTCTCGCCTCATTTTACAACTCAAACCAAATATCTTTTTTTTTGTGCTGGAATTTTTTCATCTTTGTCGTCATCCATTCCTCCAGTAGCGGAGAAAATATATGTAAAATTGCAAAAGTCCTTAAATTTTGAAACAGCTGTCATCACGGAAGTTTTTTGTTCATTTTTTGCATTGTAGGCCTGGCTTCGAAAAATTCAAACAGCAACTCAGCGAGAAATCGAGCAGGTATGTCGAAATAGTTGAAGAGCATACTAAGATTGATTATATCTGCTCTCATAGGGTGGTATTTGTTGTGATATAAAAATGAAAAGATTTTTTGTCAGTTCGTTGTAATGTCATTCTGATTTACTTTATAGCTATGTCATAACAAATCCACCTGAGTATTCTATCGCTTCATATGTTGTTGTGTTGTGTTGTTCGATTTCTCATCTCTTATCACTCATTTTAGAAAAAATGGACCCAATAAGACAGATAAAATCGAGACAGCTGCTGAACCAGTATCAGATGATGATGAGCAAATGCTCGATCAATTGCGTACACGTATATCTCGAGATGCATTACTGAATCCAAATTTGTTCATGCAAAGATGTCACGAAGTCATTCGGAATGGAGATTTGATGGTGAGTTTTAACATACATGTTGTTTCTATTGGAGCGTTAACTATAATTTGACGCGTCAACGACTTATGTTACGTGAAAATCTTTTTGTCAAACTTTATAATATATTGATTAGTATTGTTTCGAACTGCGAAATGTGCTCTAGTGATTATCGTAAAATTTTCTTTTGTTTGCAGTCATCTTGAAGATGATACTTACGGCAAATCTTAAGCTATGCTATGATTACAAACATTTTGGATGAAACGAGAGAGCTCAGTAGAGAAAAAAATGTTGCAACTATTGGAACTGATTGATTATATATATATTTTTTTTTTCTTTATTGGTTCTCCAAACAAACTGTGAGCGAATGATTTGACTTTTGCGAAAAGCTCTAATTGCGCCATCATTAATACTCATTGGTCTTCCTGACAAACAAAGGTGTTCAAGCATTCCGCCACTGACATTGTAATGACCTTCAAATGTGTACATTCACATTTCCTTATATATTTATTTTCACAAGTTAGAGTAGGCAGTCCAAAGGTCAAGTGATGAGCTACCGTTTTTAACGGTACTATTTATAAAGGATGTCTTCTCTCTCAGCAAATATAATAGCACTGCGCAGACTTTTTTTCTTTCTTTTTTGGTTTTTAGTTAAACTCAGAGCTAACTCGAGAGACCGATTACATTTCACATGTGAATCTAAAATTAATTCAAAAGAATTGTAATTTTGATGACGTTAATGCACATGGAGCAGTTTTTTTTCCGTTTCCCGTTCTTTTTTTACGACATTCGGAAGTTGAAATTGGACGACAGATGTGATGAAATCGGCCATAACGAGGCTATAATGCATCTCTCTGGGTGATCCAATAGACTGAAGAGTGAGATTATAGGATTCAGCATACTTTGTTTTATTTCATCTATCCCATAAATCGTCTCTCGACAGAAATTCATATACGAGCGCTTCACATAAAAAAAACAAAAACCGCCTTAGATCTCAGACCCTCTATTCACCATCAAATCGGTTTTTTTGTTCATTCTTTCCCCCCTCAGTATTTAATAGGCGTTTGACAGCTGTTTCGTCAAAAAAGTTGACCGGGTGGATCATTTACTTTTCATCTCTTCTAGTGTTTCTCATATTTTGTTCAATCTAGAGTTTCACAGAGGCAGGCAAGATGAAACCTGCCGAGACTAGTATATAGACTTAAGCTGCTGCCTGAAACTTTATACACTGCATTACTCAAATAAATTTTTGTTTCAGGGCGGAAATCTCAAAGATGACGATATTTCCAATCAAATTAATGTTGCTCTTATGTTGGAAGAAGAATTGGATGCGTTGATCGAAAAGAAAAATAATTTGAAAGAGTGAGAACCTATCCTTTATCTCTTGTGTTCATATCTAAAGTCAATTAGGAATCTTGACAAAATGTGTGATGAAGAACGCAAGTTAATCCGGGAACTTCATTCAGAGCTTCCACCATTCATGCAAGACGTCGTTCGCATTGAAGGAGATGAAATAACGATCGTTGACGGTTTTAATGCTTTCTTCCAATCTTTTTATAATACTTATAACTTTTAAGAGCCTTCGAAAGTTCATCATCTAATGGAATTAAAGATGGACAAGGATAAACCAAACACATCCATTCCACCCCCCGATATAACCAAAGTAGATGTGACCCAAATTACCATTGTTGAACAAATAACTAAGAGTGATATCGATGTTTCCATGATCCCTACAACTATCATAAAAGAAACAGAAGTCTTTACTCAACCGGTATGTCAAATAGTCTCTTTTCTTTACCCTGCACCAATCAATAACAATATCGGGTTTATGAACATAATGACATTCAGGCGACCTCTTTGCAGCAGACTCGAGACTATCAGAAGGTAATAGATTACCCTCCACCACAGCATGGGACAATACCACAGGTGCTTATATCTTGCCGACACGTAATTTAACCTCCATAGTTTATAGAACACACTAACAAATCTTGTACCTAACCAAGCACATTTACCGCCTCCACCTGTTTTACAACTTTCGCAGGTACTAACATGTTGCTGATGACGGCTTTGTATTAATTGTCATCAATTTTCTGCAGCCATTGCAACAGACGGTTTTGCCGAGCAGTCCTCAAGTATCTGTTCCAAATATAACCAGAACAGTGCCATTGCAACCTACTTCTTACTCTTTGTCGTTCCCTCCTCCCTTCACACCAGCGTACTCTACCACCAAACCTTCTCCCCAAGAAACTCATCAACAGCACATTAAGCTGCAACAATTGCAACAACAAACTGAATTTCAGCAGGATCAAATCCGCAAATTGCAAGAGCAAATTCATCAGTCTCAGCAATATGGGCTATTCCCATCAGTGCCTAGCATGATCTCGTGAGTTGTTCTTTATGTATTAGGTGTTTAACCCATCTGTCAATATTCAGAGCTGGTAGCGAGGTCCCACCAGTTAACTTGTCCATGCGTGAGTTTTTCAGCCATCAATTTCTTTTTGTAGTTATTTTCTCCTTTTTAAGCACCACCATGCGTTCCCTATCCAATGGGCTTAGAAATGAAGCCACAAATTACATATGTAGAAGAAAAGCCAAAAATCACTAGAACGGAAATAAATGACAGAGAGACCATTTTCACTATTAGCGCACCAGCTAAGAGAAACGTAGTTGTTCGATATGATTACAATATAGTGCACCAAATGCCACCTGTTCCACAGGCACCCAATGTAAACGTCAGTCATAAAGTACTCAAAGGTTGTCACAAATGTCATCTTTAAGGTTCCACCTCCCTGTATTTCCGGAATTAATCCTTTCATGATGTCAAACGCTATTGGTGCAGGTATAATTTGCAATTTTGACTGAAATTTCAAAATGTTTTGCTTGATTTAAGAAAAAAAAGATGTTGAGTCTACTTCTTCACCCCAGACCTTCCGAGCTGTGAGTGATGCTGGAACATCGAATCCACAACCTAAGGTCTTCATAAATCAAAATTCGAAAAATAGTTTAAATTTGTTTCAGCCAGTTAACGATCTGTCAAAAACAATTACCAACCTCATCACTAAGGCCATCAAAGTGCGTCAAAAAGACTTTCACAGTTTTTTGTACCGTTTTTATTTTTTTTTAATTTTTAGAGCAACAACTCTAGCCCTGTGAAGGAAAACCCGTTGCCTGTCAGCAATTCTTCCGCATCAAATTCGCCATACACAAATCCTCCGAGCTTATTCCAGCTATCTTTCAATCCTCCAGTCAAGCTTCAGCGTACCAATCCACTAGCGTCTAAGCCCAATTTGGTTTGTTTTGCTTTCCAACACGAAAAAATATTTTATATGAGAGAAAAAGTATCTGCCAAAGATTTAAAATAAGCTGAATAGTTGATTGAAAAACAAAATCAAAATTGAAATTTTTAGCCAAAGTGATGATCAAGCCGGATTTTCTCATCAACGACCATCAACATACATATAAGAAATATATATTTATTTTTTTTTTTATCAATTATCGTGTTGTACTTAGCTTTATTTGACTTATATTATGCTAAGGTTTACATATGCTTATCTCATGCGGTTAATTATGGATGTGCTCTTATCAAACTACCATATGCATTGATTGCGTTCAAAAGTTCAGGAGCCCAGAGTACTCTTATTACATTCGAGCATTTTTCATTAATGGCCATTGTTGTGAATTCATAATCTTTTCTTCCATGTTATAAATTCCATTTTACTCTTTATTCTTGATAATAACATCGGTTCTTTCAACCGTATCATATCTTTTTTTTCCACTTTTCATTGTTTTACACTCTGTTCCCTTCACACACTTTGCATCATTTTGTTACAGGCAGAGGTAGGTAGCTGTACCAGATTTGTTGGCACCATGTTTCCATTGACACCAGGTATATACTAACTTTAAATATTATAATTTATTACTTATTTATATTTTAGATATGCTAGAAGTTATACAAGGAATGTTCATTCCTGTAACAAACACTGATCGATTGCAACACAGACGCATACCATATCCTGTTCCGTTTAACTTCCCCTTACTGCCACAGATGAATGTTCGAGTATTAATAGTCAGAATGTTATTCAGTTTTATGCATATTTATAGAGTTTCCCACATATCGGAGCTGAAGGTCATCCACAGATGCGTAAATTATTCATTGGAGGATTAAGTCATGACACAAACGATGAAGCTGTAAGTCTAAAATGATTTTTCTGTGAAACGCAAAATATATTTTCTTCTTTCATCTTCAGCTCAGATCCTATTTCTCTCAATGGGGACCAGTAGTTGATGCTATAGTCATTCGTGAACCAAATACAAAACAATCGCGCGGATTCGGATTTGTTACATTCGCTACCATAGCTAGCGCTGAAAATGCCATGATGGATAAGCCTCATATATTGGGAGGCAAAGCAGTGAGTATTATCAAATCAATATTATCATTCTTGAAAAATATTTCACAAAATGAAATTATCATTTTGTGTCAAATGTTATTTCTGATCATATATGTAAACGATACGAATGCTATCAATTTAAAGTAGACATTCTCATGTTTAGTGCCCTAATTGATAAGAAATTTGTTCAGAAACATCCAGTAATACACTTATCATTTGTCCGATGTGCGACTACCTAATTATCTATTTGCCCATCAATGATAGTCCTAAGAACCATTACGACATTTACGGGGTTTTAAATGTGCATTTAGCATATCAGGAAAACCAATCAATCATTCAATTTTGCAAAACTTTATCAATTTCCTACAACTTTTTTTTTACTATTTTATGGCTCCCCCTCTCATGATAGGGATCATTAGATCACATCACTTTCAATCGAGTTATCTATCTCATTCAGTATCTTACCTTTTGTAGGTCGATTCAAAAAGAGCCATTCCAAGAGAACAAATGACACCAAACTTCCCACCATCATTCTTTAATTGCGAACCTTTACCAGGATGTAAGCTTATGCTCTCAGGTATCATAGTACATGGGCTATTCAACTCATTCTGTTTGTTTCAGGAGTGCATTGGGATTATCATTCAGTCGAGACACTCAGACGTTATTTTGAGTCTTTCGGTGCTTTAGAGCAAATTGAAGTTCTTGGAAATCCTCGTGGGTTAGGATTTGTCATTTTCGAAAACAGAAATGGAGCTGATAAATGTTTATCACACAACAATGGTCGTCACATGATTAATGAAAGAAGGGTTGATGTCAGAGTAAGTTTAAAACTTTCTTTGCCCTTTTCGTATTATTTTAATCCTTTCCAAAATTCTATCTTTAGCCGTTCCCAATTCAAAATTATTGGCGCAGACCACGAACAGCAACTACTGAGGAAGCTAAACAGACTGTTGAGCAGGGCCAACTCAGCTATGACGAAGAGAGCAACTATGGAGGAACAACAACTGAAGTAAAGCGTGAAAATGAGAAAAACATTGTAAGCGATTTTTCAGGACGAGTGCAAGTCGAGCGAGAACGACGACAGCACTGCTGCATCGGACACTGATTCCTTAACAAATGCCATGACTACCATGGCAGTGTAAATGATGCGCGCTCCTACATCTCTACCATTAAACAAACCCGCCAAGCAAAGAACCTTTCATTTTCTTTTTAACACAAAAAACATGCCTATTAGACTAGTACTAGTAATTCGGTAGCTGATTATCCCTATACGACACCTTCATATATATACCCAGTAATTCCTTCCCATTGAAACATATTCTAAGAGTAGTCTACGATTAGCAGAAAAGTATATTCCATAAGGTAATCAAAGTGATCTGTGATCATGAACACATTGATTATCTGAAACAAAAAAAAAGTCAAAAAAGATTTATATTTAATCGAATAAGAAAAAAAAAGAGAAAAATAAGATGAGTTGTGTAAATGTGAAAGAAAGTCTTCCATTTTCATTTCATATAAAGCAGCTGATTCATTCGTTAAGAGAAGAATTTTCTGTGAATGAGAAAAAGCTGGTAAAACCTTTATTGTGTTTCCTTTTTCAAAATGATAATAATATCATTTTTTTTTCACGAATACTCCTTCTTCTCCCTTCCGTTTCCGTAGTGTAGTACTGTAAGAGGGCTGTTGATTTGCCCTTTTCTCTTTTTTACATTTTCAATTATCATACACTTTGAAGAAAGGAAGAAAAAAAAGGCTTTTCCTATGGAGAATTCGAGAAAGAATGGAAAAAAAATGATATTATTTGACTGGTGAAGGATGGATGAAACTCTTTCTAAAAGAGAAGTAATCTATTATTACCTGAGAGTCTATGATTAGTACATGGTGAATTAAGAACATTCTATTCAGTAAAGAGCTTGATAATAATTGAAATTATGGATAGAATGCGCTTTTTCTTTGTTTTTTCGTGTATCAAACGAGTGTATGAGAGAGTTTAGCTTATACTTTGTGATAAAGTTTAAAAGAGAAAGAGAGTAATGGAGAGAGAGAGAAAGAGAGAGAGCGAGAGAGAGAAAGAGTGTGTGAAAAACAGTTTCTACTAATGATAGAGAGATTTTGAATTAGAGAAAGAGAAAAAAAAAGAAATATTATTTCCTTTCCAATTCATCAAAATTACATTTTTCTTTCATAACCTCCTCTCCCTCACTCCTAGTGATGTCCAATTCATTAGTGAGTAAAAGAAAAACAAGTTTTATTCATCTTGTATGCATATTTCCAATTAAACTTGACGTATAAGACTTGTGAGCAGAAGCTTGTTGTGTTGTTACCCAAACATCTTTCACCCTCCCTCCACTTTCATCTCTGTTATGTCCCTCATCTCCCTGACCCGAACATGGAGTATAAGCCCATAAAATTAATAATTTCATCTTTGAAACTGATATTAGATTATCATCAAATGTATCTCTTTTGATAGAATATCTATTAACAATCAGAGAAATATCAGCTTCAATGCAAAACGTTGACTATGAAGCCCATTTCAAACCGTAAACCATGAATATCTTTCCTAGTTTATCGCGTGAGTCATAGACTAATAGGTTGCATCATATATACACATTATATCGTATTTTATACAAATGTCATAGTCCTTTTTCTCTGATATTCCTACTCCAAACCGTCAGTCCTACCCCTCATACATCCTTCTTCAACCGTATATATCTTATCAATCTCTCCCATACTCTTCTTTCCTTTACCATTGTGAGCATCTAAAAATCATTTCTCTTTATCTATCTTTCTTTCTTTCTTCAAATCATATGTAATGTTTCTAACAAAAGTCAAATGATCATGATAGAAGCTTCTTCTCAGTATATTATATGAGAACTGACTATGTACGTAAGTCAAATAAAACAAAGCTCAAAAGATTTGTTCGTATATGACGAATAAATATAAATATACTCAATTCTGTCAATTTATATGTAATCCATCATCCCCCTCCCATTGTATGAATGTTTTCATCTTCCTTTCCTTTTTTTATTTTTTTATAATGAATTACATTTTTATGTTAAATAATTGAACAACAACAACAATTGTAGTTATAGACTTTCATGTTTCTTATTAATGATTGTAAACGAACAAAATACATTTTATATGTCTAATGAATACTCATATTGATTTGTATGGTATGGCAATGGCATCATCTACATGATGATGTGCTCTCTTACTTCTTTGGCTATATATCTATCTATATATTTTATTTTTTTAAGACTCTTGTGAAGTGAAAATTACAAATTTATGTGAACAAAATGGAAAAGAGGGAGGAAGAGAGGGATAGAGAGAAAGCATAATTTTCTTCCTGCAAATCAGACGACGGAGCCGATGATTGAAAAGAAGTAATTATGTGTGAATAATCATATATTTGAAGCTGTATTTAGAGTAAGAAAAGACAAATGGACAGACAATCAGAAAATAATTGAATGTTTATCGACTTTAGGCAAGTTGGATTACAATTGACACGCATATAATTCATTTATTTGTTGGACTTTTGTTGGCAGATGAAAGTTTCGTTCTTATAGACATCTTCATCGCATCCCATCTGTCTGGTAGTGAATACTACCAAAGCACTGCGCACATAGATGAACTGTTCATTCACTTCTTCCTAATAGTAAGTTCTGTTCAACTCGATTTATACTTTTCTTTTGAATTTCATCTAATAATCTGATTTATTTCATAGTTTCTCGGAAGCAAGAAGAGAAGGGTGGGTGGAACAATTGGCTAGTTAGGTTCCTCAGCAGGGACGGACCAGAGCTATGCATGTTCAAGAGCCCCTTCATTCGAAGCGAAAAATAAAATCAGAGCAATTTGCGTAGGAAAAGGAAACCGAATAAGACTGCATAAAATAGGCGATGAATTGAGAAAGAGGCGAATAATGATTTCCATTCCTTTCAAACATAGTTAGCTTCGTTCCTAATCCCTATGTTCGACCCATTAATCAAAAACTTAATTAACTATTACACGGGTTCGAAATGCAAATTATAGAATTTTTGATTTACAAGCGCCTAATTGCTACATTTCACGAATCAGAGAGAGAAAGGACAACCACACACACAGACATACTCACGTCAGTTGATCTTAGATCACTAGCCAAAGCAGAATACATTAGATTTAGCATCAATGTATGTCTCTGTTATTGTACTTGATCCCGAGCATGTTTTGACTTCTTTTTTTTGTTTTCCACTTAAATGGACAACCAAATAATGCCTTATGAGTTAACTTGTTTATTCGATTCGTGACGGGCAATAATGCTAAAGAAATTGAATATTTTCAAGCTGAGCAACGCAATCCAATCGGATTATAACATGAAATAAACTTCTCCTCGTCTTCCATTTTTTTTGTCATGTGTGGCCAATCTTCTTTTCTTCCAGTTTCCTTTGAACAGTGCGAACATGATGAGATAGAATGTAGAAGATAGAGAGAGAAAGAGATGAAGAGATGCTTTAATATGGCTTTTCATATTCGTATGTCCAGAGAAAACTTGGTTGTATAATAACAGCAAAAGCTCCCTCGGGAGAGAAAGATTACTTCCCCAAAGGCTGAAGTTCAATATTCTCTTTTTAACTGAACATTTTGCAAAATAGGCAAGTGTTAAGGAAAAGAAAAAGTTTGAACTATATTTTTTTTGTTTGAAGTTTCGTGGAATCATTCCAGATTGTGGTTTCACAGAGCGGTCCCTCAACTTCAATGCTTCCGTCCGACCTTTCTGCAGTCAATTCGCTTTGAAGTTTCTAGTTGTTTAGTTTCTTTTTATGGATCTTAATCTCTTTATCTTCTTCTGTTTATGTCTTTTTATATCTTTATATCTACTTCTCTTTCTCTCTCTCTTTAATATAGTATTTCCATCTCGTTTCTTTCATTTCTCTCTTTAGTCAATCTTTAAAACTCTTTTAAGTGTATCTTCTCTCTATCATCTTTCTCTTTCTCTTTCTCTCTTCATTAGCTTCTCTTTTCACCTCATCTATCTCTTTTCTCTCCTTAAATGCCTTTTTTCCAGTTGTTAAAGTGTAATTGTTTGAGTAATATCATTGAGAAATGTGGTTTAGTGTTATGCTATAAGCCTTAACGCTTGGACATTATTGGCGATATCCCCCCCTCTCCTCTTCTCTCCTTTTGTTCTTTTCTACAATATTTTATTTTCTTAAAATAGGAAAGACAAAACATAGATTTGTCGGCTCTGAGTTAGAGAAGCTTTCTCTAACTGCAACACATTTCGTAATACCACTACGTAACGACTTAACTTTCTCGAGTCTTCATGTTGTTAACTTGTCATTCTAGACATACAAGTGACACTTTGGAAACTTCATTATTCAGACGACTAGAGAGCTAATTGCTCTGCTTTTCTAATTACTCAAATAGTTCATTGAGCTGGCATCTATCTTCTCGCGTTGGGCCCATATCTCGCCCCAATCCACCCACTTTTACGCTCATTTCTCAATTCGGTATATCATGCTCTATTGATCTATAAATATCCAGTTGAGTTATTTAAAGTTTCAAAATCTACATAAATAACTACAACTAGTTTTCCTTGGTGGATTAGTTACTCTCTCTCTCTCTCTCTCTCTCTCTCTCTTTCTCTCTCTTTCTCTCTTTATCTCTATCTCTCTCTCTCTTTTCTTCATCTTATTCTTCTCATAACTTTAGAATATCTTAAGTTGTCTGTCAAGCTTCAGAAATATTTTGGATCGCTGAAGCTCTTTAGAGTCTTGTACGATGTCAAGCATTTTGTTCGTTTTACTTATCTTCTTTTCAGCCACCAAATAGAATTAAGTTGCTTTTGCGATAAACCTCCCCCAAGATTTATCAGATCGAATTGAGAGTTGGCGAAATCAAAAGTATTGAAAAGGAGAAGCATTAATTCATTTGTGAATGTTTTGAACTGCGCCTTTCCTCATTTCTCCCTTTACCCTTCCAACTTCGATTCTCCCCCCCCCCCCCTCTCCACCACTCTCTTTCGCTCCAGCCGTTTATCGCACTGAAACTTTTTTTATTTTCGTTTTTATTTTATTTTCCGGAACTAACGAAAAAAAGTTTAAATAGAAAGACCAGTTTCATAAAATGGAATTAGTCATTTAACTGCTTGGAGTGCCTGAACTCATCCTCTAATCGCTGCTGTCGGACTGCTAGAAATCGAAATTTTAGAATTTTAATCTGCAATGTTTGAGACGTTCATCTATCATCATGTAAGCTGCCGACCAAAAAATGACTCTATAATACTTTCAGCTTTTAGTATTATTCAATGATCAATACGTTACAGCTTTCCGTGCCACTCATCTTTCTCGTTTTCTGTTCCTTTTTCTTTTTTTTTCTTTTTCTTTGCTTTCTGTCGGAATACAGAATGTTCGAAAAATATGTCTATTTTTGAGATGATAGAAATATCTATCTGGTTATTTGGAAATCTAAGCAATCTATATGCTTTCTATAATAGGCATTGTGATCTATAATTGAAGATCTTTTTCCAAATCATAATAATTAGCTTTTGATGTGTTACAGCTTGAAGACTGACAGAGAGTTGATTATAATAATAAATCTCTTTAGTCATTTGCTGTTGAAGCAATTATATGCTTTGTGCTGTGTGCGAGAATCATTCTCTATTTCCACTTGACGCTCTCGTAAAAGAGAGAAATAGAAAAAACTTTAAACCTTCGATTAAAACAGCGAATCTATTGTAAAATTTTACAAATATTTCTCAAATATCTTGATTTGATATATGTTTCCTAGTTAACAGTTGTCCTTTCATATGCTCATCTGACAATATGAATAGCACACACACACAAAATAAGATATTTTTTTTCTTTTTTCGTGACAGACGTTGTTGTTCTTTTTTTTTTCTTTTTTTCTCTTTTTCTTTTTGATTTTGTAATATTCGAAGATTGCAATTGATAGTTTTCAAGCAAAACTCTCATAATATCTCCACTCGTTTACTCTTACTCATACACACACTTACTCACTCACACTCACACACACATGTGCTGGTAAACTGTTTGAAGCTTCACCACTCATAATAATATCTCAATTTTCATGCTATTTATCTGAAGAGAGAAAAAAAGAATTTTTTGAAATTGCTGTTCATATGTTCTTTAACAACATTCAGCTCATCCTTCTCCTTCATTCTCTCTCTCTCTCTCTCTCTCTCTCTCTCTCTCTCTCTCTCTCTCT
>CALQYR020007501.1:772117-800951 GCA_943334845.2 Auanema sp. JU1783 | reverse complement strand
CGACGCTGAGTGTCATAGTTTCGCCTCCCCCTAGGGATCTGGTCCGTGGGGACCGTGAAACGTGAAACTCAGCGTGTACTTATAAACTTCCGCGCCGTACATCGTACGACGTAGGTTACGTGGTCATTATGAAGGAAAGTTTACGAGGGGATATCTTGTTTCTGAATGAACGGAATAGAGAACGAGTATCATATTTGGAAAGAGCTCGAAAAACTGAATCGGAGGAGGGTAAATCATAAGTATGTACGAGTGCAGAAGTGGAGAGTACATAATTATCAAAGGAGGTCACACAATTGAGTTTTTCCAGGATGTGAATGGAAGATCTCATGACGAAAACAAAAAACAAAAAAACACAGAGAAGATCAAGATCTTACGGAGTTATGCCTTCTTCGAGCTAGAAGTGATGAAGTAGGTGTAAACAGTGAAAAAATCTAGTGAAAACGCTCGCATAACTACATCGCACAGAGGGGCTATTGAAACAAAGGTTCTCTGACAACAATCTGAAAATAAAAATAAAGAAAACCTCGAGAGAACCTAATTGTAGAGTCGAGACAGTGAGTAAGGCTCGTTCTCAATTTATGATAGATAGACGGAGTTTTGGATTTCACCATCGGAAGAGATCAGGATCGATCAATCAATTTTTGAAATTTATTACAAGATGAAGTAAAAACAATGAAACATGAGACAACAATAATCTAATCTAATTACTCTATATGAATCTACTGAGACTTCTCTTGATTCTCGGAATCTTTATTCTGCTTGGCTTCCTGTCGCATAAGCTCTTCATCAATTCTCTCCTTCGCACGATAAACCTAAGCATGGATTAGTGAAACAACAGGAATACGAAAAGTACCTTTGATTGGAGATACAGTGTTCCACCATTAGCTTTATCATTCGCGTGGAATAAGTGTTCATAGTTTTTGGTAACCTCTTCTGCATTCAGAGGTGCTTTGATATTCAAAATTTGTAAAGATTCCTGAAAAAACCGTAGAAAGCGTTACTAAAGTTCGTCATCAACCTCTAATGTAATTCCGAGTTTGGCATTACTTGTAGCATTATCTCTCGCTTCACTCCCAGATTGTCCTGTACTAGTAGCAACTCTTTCAGCAGCATGCTGACTCTCTGCATTATCAATGTGAAGTTACTTCGTGTTAGAACTTACGTCGAATTTCCTCTTTTACCGCTCTTCCTAGAGCTTTACCAAAAGCTTCTCCAACTGCTAACACGACCTGTAATCAAGGTTACTTTACTGATTTCTCAAACATCCGCCAACCTTGATGGCATGCTTCAAAGGCATCTTCTCCTTATATATTTACTGAAACGAACTGTTACAAGAGACACAAGCAACATAGTAGATATTCAGATATGGACAAGCCATTTAGAAATCAGAAAACATTCAAAGATTGTCTTTATTTACAGAATAGGTAAAGCTCTGCACTACTATCTCTACAAGCGGTAGGTTTCACCGTCTTCACTGTTTTGAATCTCTCCGACAGCTTATCTACAAATTGTTTTCTGTAAGGTCCGTCCCAGACCTTGCAAACGTAAACTCCATCCTTGGCAAGCGTGAAGACGGGATCATCAATGGAATGAAATAAGGAAAAAACCATTTCGCATAGCTTTATTAAGCGCATGTGATCAGTCAATGAATCCCCTACAACCTTCAATAAGAAGGGAAGCAATTGGTTCAACAAACCTGTTGGGTTCGGAGCCATGTCACTGAGTACGACAGACACAGTTCGATCCTTCAAACGATTTTTGATTTCTTTCTGTACTCCTGGGTGTGTCACATCACTTAAAACCATAATATCTGCTCCCGAGATAGGTAAGACAACCTGCAACGAGCTTTGCACTTTCGAAGGCTCTTGAGCAAACCAACTTGTATATCGAGGCCTAGAACATAAGAACTCGAATTAGGAGCATTGCTTTGACATCTTTCTACAGCTACTTGCGACCAACTTCCGGGAGCACATCCGACGTCAAGAACACAGGCTCCTGGTTTGAGGAACTTGAATCGATCATCCAACTCAATCAATTTGAAAGCACTCCGCGCACGATACGAATGTTCCCGAGCTTTCGACGTGTATGGATCTTTCATTTGTTTCTGCAAATATCTAGACAATCTATGAAGAGTACAATCAAGAATGCACCTCTCAACATGCCGTCGATTCGATGAGAATCCTCTTACAAAGACGTGCCAAGTCCTGAATGAATTCATATTCCTATAAATCAGGTGATTAAATGGGAAACCACAGAGCAAAGAAGTATAATGCGAACATAACGTGTGTGAGATGTTGTAAAAGGGTTTATAAAAATCTGTATTGATATGTTAGAAACTTTGACAAGAGGGTTGCAATTAATATCACGTTGTACTTAATACTCTGGAGGTTCTAAACACTTGTTAACTGCTTTCATTAGTTCAGGGTTCTCCATTGCAGCCGCTACTCTTTCCTGAAAAGCTGATCAGAACAACGTTTGCTCACAAGACCCACTTTATCTCTCAACTGTCTATTTATAGCTTCTTCCGTATTATGAGAACCAGGTGTGATAGAGACAATAATCTGAAAACCTAGGTGAGCCATTAACTGAAAGAACAGTGATACCTTCACAGAGGAATGTAAAGTGCGAGATAGTAGAACACGAATGGCTAATCCTATGAGGGTAGCCATGGAACAATGTGGAATAGTTGGTGTGAACTTCACCTGAAAGTATCAAATTAGAAAAATGGAGATTCGCAGAGAAACTACATCAACTAATGTAAATCTTGGCTCATGTTTCACATTAATCAGTTCCTTCTGAACAACATTTAGTTGTTCCAGAGTGTAAGGATGTTCTGGATCATTTATGTCACGAATCAAATCGAAAACCTCCAAGGAGTCGAGTAAATCCTCGTGAGACTCATCCCTGATGTAAGTAAGAAGGTATGCTTATCTGTTCGAATCTTCTTACATTTCTTTATCTTTGTCAGAGCGTTCATTTGCAGCTCGTTCGTAAACTGTAGGAGCAATATTATCCAATCGATCAGATCCCATCTGAAACACTTGAAGAAACATCAAAGAGCAGGAGGAAAATAATCGTGAGCAGAAACTCGAGGATCGAACAAGGCTTGGACAGTACCTCAGTGCATAACAGTTTATAGTAACAGAACAATATAACAACAAAACAACTTAGTTGTTCCCAACAAATATAACATCCCTGAAGGTTCCTTTCTCAAATATATTTTCTGATGTCGTAGTTACTTCACCGGCCTTAGGTTCTCTTACTTTCTCATACGTCAACAGCCGCCTTGAATATTGAGAATTTTAAAAATCAATGCAAATGGTAAACCTGCTGGTCTTCCGAGTTAGACGTTGTTCACAATTTTCAACCAGAATCATTGCTGGGTGATAAGGCAAGCAGTCCGTTGAATAACTTGAAGAAAATAGAATCACTATCACAAGTAATCAGCCTTAATACCTTTCTAAAATCACAGGAAACCAGAACGAGACTCTTGCTCCTATCCGAAGAACAGAAGCGCTGATATCACATAAATCGGTGAATGTAGCCTCTAATGAGTACTTCTGTTTTTCCGGGAAACTAACAGCGCTGAAACAGAGAACTCATTGTTCGAATCAGGATCAAAGCTTTACTGTTCGGAGCCAGGTAACGTCCAGTGTTCTTTCCTTTCCTTCTTTCCTATTTTTCTGCCTTTCTCCCTGACTCCATAAGGAGCTAGAAAATATAATTAGAGAGAAATGAAGAACGTCATCTTACGATCTGAAACGATGCCATCAAGCATAGGAGAATCTCTCCATACACCGTGTTGACTAGCATCAGCTATTATAATACTCATGAGCTTATCCGACATTCCATATTGTTGAAAATTGGCGGCGATACTTTCCTTTTCAGTTAAGAACTTAACTCCTTGCCTGGAAGATTTTCCTGAATATCATATATTCATGCTTGGAGCTTTGATCTTCATTACCTAATCCTTTAGCTATTTGGTAGTTTATTTCTGTACCAAACACTGATGCGCCGAATTTAGCAGCAGAGAGAATAAGACCACCTGTACCCACGAAAGGATCTAGCACGAGATCTCCGTTCTTCACACCAGTGATGTTAGCCTAAATGAAGTCATAGTTTATGTTAGTTGCGTAGCCTCAATCAGGAAAATCATTTCACAAAAAATTTTCTTACAGAGCGGTCGCATTCGTTTCAGGCCAACGAACGACAGGTACAATGACTTTGACTTCACTTACCTGAATGAACGATAATTCTGGATCCATTGTGGTATTGCCGATGTAACAGCGATCTCTCAAATTGAAATCAGACTTGAGTCTGTACTGTCCATGACCTATCTGGGATAACATCGTTTTATTTATCTTTAACTAAAAAATACCAGTTTATTAAAGAAAATTCGACGAGGAGCTTTACTTTTCTCATTTTCGTAATCCTCAAGCAGTACGAAAGCATTGTCAGGCTCATTCAATGATACAGGCGCTAATTCTAAATTTATACATTCGCAAACTTTCTGAAAAGAGAGAGTGATTCAGATAAGTTCAGCATACTTCACCTCAACGGCAGGAAGAGTTTCCAATCCTCTTTTCCTTCCAACTGGCCTAACCTTCATCGAGAACGACTGATCGGCCGTATCATACTTCTGAGAATAACACCGATTCAGATTTTGTGAAACGATTCTTAATACCTTGAATATGGGCTTATTAGCTTCCAAGACTCTCAAGAGATCATCATAACTCTCCTCGACATAGAAGAACTCATATGCTGATTTCAAAAGCATAGAGCGAGATAGAAGTTTGTGAATAGTAGTTACATCATCTATGTCGATCACAAAGATATGATTCTGAAGATGACAATAGGTTTGGAACAAGGAAAAGTAACCAACCTCCACATCGATTTGATCGATGGGGAATTCTAAATTCAGGGCCTTAATGATCCCCTTTAACTCAGCGATTCGGAAATCCAAAAAAACTTGAGAAAATAACAAAACTACTTTCATTTATCTAAAGAAACTGTGAGTGAGGAACAATGCTCATACTTCAAAATATAAAACATGACTGAACAGAGAGATAGAGAAACAAAGGTGTATCTGATCTTTATTTTAAATACTCTGCTACACTAACAACGAAAACGCAAAAATCTACTTCAGAGCAGCTTGAAGACCGAATCCTGGTCCTGTGGGTTTCTCCTTCAAACAATCAAAAATAAAAGCTTCAACTGGAGGCAACTTACGGTAAGAGAGGTGAGGTTTCCAATTGGTTCAGCAGCTAAACGTCCGGAGCGTGGACCAGGAGTTGGTCGCTTTCCGGCCTGTGTTGGATGTAAGTAAGAACGATTCATTTGGGGAAAACATACCTTAAGGTCATCTAAGATTTCGTGAACATCCTTAACTGTAAGATCCTCATAATAATCATCGTTAATCTGAACAAATCAATATGCTGAAGGAAAACGATATCGCCCCACCTGAACCATTGGAGCATTTACACAAGCACCAAGACACTCAACTTCGGCAAGGGTGAACAAACCGTCTTTGGTGGTATCTCCGCAATGGATACCTAAATTGATCATTCACCAAGTGAATCATATAATCTCTTTCAAACCTAATTTATCCTCAATAGTCTTAGTGACGGTTTCAGCTCCACGAAGCATGCATGGAGTTGTGGCACAGACCTACAACTATAGCATAATGGGGCCAGAATCTTACACTAACCTGAAGGAAATACTTTCCTGTTGGCTGTCTGTTGTACATGGTGTAGAAGGTAGCAACTTCGTAAGCTCTCATACGAGGAATTTCTGAAAATAATAGATACCACAACGTTTTGTATTTACAACACTCACCCAAAATTCTGGCTACTTCGTGCATGGCAGAAATGGGCAACCATCCATGCTGACGTTGAGCCAAATCTAACATGGGTAACAAAGCTCCTGCCTTGAAAAAAAAGAGATAAAAGTTCAATTTGGATCACTAACCTTGTGTCCTTCGGGGTAGTTGGCCATCAAAGCGTCAACTCTCTTGATGTTTTCTTCGGTGAATTGAAATTTAACTTTCAAGTTGTTGGCATCAGTGTCGCGATGAACCATAAGACCCGTAGCTTAATAATTTCCAATTATATTGAATAATTAAGGTTTCTTCTCACCTCCCCATCTTTTCTGGACAATTCTACCTAAGTTAGAGGAAGCAGAAAGAACAGACTTCATCTGAAACAATCATTTTCTGGGTATCATTTAGGCAACATCAAGAAATAAGGAAACAATTAAAGAAGACTCAAAGAAGGTTGGTGTTCATGGTTTAGAAGCTGAAGGACTGAACAACTATATTGTTATTGAATGAGGAACTTCATCTTATATTATCAAAATTACATTAAAGCAACTTTGATTAAAATGACATATTAAGTGCAACTTCGCGTGTAAATGGTTGTGTAGTTTACAAGCCATGGGAAAGTAACCATCTCTTACGTACCAGACACACTACTCTTTCAATTTAACAGTTTATTAAAAGGAAGTAAAAAATAAAAAAAAGCTTGAAGCTAACTAACAGAACAGAAAATTCACAAAATTCTAAAACTATTATAAACACCGAAATAAGAATTTGTTGATATAAAATATTCACAGTGACATAAAAGCGTCTATAAAAAGTATAAGTATTTGTTAAGATCAGGATGTGCTTGTCTATGAAGGGATTGGGCTACGAAGAAGGCGAGCTTATGAGCATACTGACACAGTGCAGGCACTCTAACAGTGCCTTGCCAATTGTAATACATATGACAAAGTTTGTACGAAAGCTGAAATAGTTGTTATGAAGATGTAGCTGTATGAGGCTCACCAGTTCGTGCTTATCAATTGACAATCCTGTTGTATCGTAGAGAATATTATAATACACGGGTGTGACAGTTCCCTGGTTCACAAACTGTGGTACAAGGAAGAAGTCACGACGATCAGGTCTCGTTACGAGAGCGTCAACCACAGTTCCAGGCTCCGGATTGTAGAACTTATATACGTCGTTGCCCACTTTGTAGAATCTCATGTTGACCTTTTTTGTTACAATATAGAATGCAAGTCTTATATGATCTTCAGGATATCCCACACTGGAGCAAATTTTTCTCAATTCTTCCACAACAGCATCAACCTGAAACGAGCTTGTCTGACCTAGCTAAGAAACCTACGGAACCTCCTCTCTTTTCACTAACGGAACCTGTCCGTCTCCTACACCGTCTCTGTACAGGAATAAACGAGAAGGTAAACACCCATCGTTATTCTGGTAGTAAGCTTGAAGAGATCCTAGAACACAATAGTTATTCAGATTTGGAGAAGATGAATCACTCACTTCGAACGAAGACTATCAAGTTATGACCTAGTTGTGCGAAGTTCTCATGAGGTGCAGTTTGAGAATAAAACTGTGTGAATTCGTTATCAGTAGTTGATACACAAGCGCCGATGGTTTTTCCTCTTAGAGAAGAGTCATGATAAAGATCATATCCAATCAAAATCGAGTCTTTGAGCTGGAATAATGTTGAATTCAGACGATGAAGTAAGATAGCGAAAGGGAGGCAACTCACAGGAATTCTGACTTTCCAAAGAGCTCCACCAACTTTGCACATGATTTGCTGGAAGATTTTCAGAACAATAGATGAGAAATTTTTGTTTTCTCCTCCTTCGTTAGGTTTTCCGGAGAGGGTGTTCAGAAGAACGAATTGAGAAGGAACTGTATTAGACTTTGTAAAGAAAACTGCTGACTCTACGTACCTGCATTTTGAACGCTCAGATATTTCTTTACAGTGTCATAAGTAGTTTTAGCTTCATTGGTGAGGAAAATTACCATCACTTGCATATCTCTACCATCAGGGCCACACTGTAATAGAATGAACAACTCGGATGTATCACATTACATACCATTTCTATGATTTCCTCAATCGCACTGAGATAACTATTAGGGGTGACTCCTTTGACTGGTATACAAAGTGGATAGCGAACCGCTATTCCCATTTCACGTGCCATTCTTTGCACATGATCTGATGAAAGAGTTTATACATATAAATGAAATGAGTTGTACCAATGAATCTATTGACAAGTTCGACCTTATCTGAGGTTTCTGGACAAACTACTGCCCAGTTACGCAAGTCAACTGATCTTAGCAGTCCTTCGCGTTTCATTCTTCTAGACCATTCAACACTTTCATCAGTCATTCCACTCCGACTAGCTGTTACGATCTAAGTTACCTTCAATGAGTTAACTTAACAGAAAAACAAACTCACATATTCCGGGGGCAGTACTCTGGCGGAAAGCTTAACCAAATGGTCACTTAATTGAATCTTCCACTTGCTTAATAAGTTGCAGCATTTCTCATTTTTCTTGATGGTTCGAACAAGTTGTAAAGCAAGTTTGACTCTTGCAGACGGATCCAGCCGCATGTGTACGGCAAGAGCTCTCATGATTCGACGATCTTTCAGCATTTCATCTGTTATTCCTGTAGGCTGGCAGAGCTCCGGGACAAGGAAGATCTTCTGTTTTTCATTACAGTTGGGCTGCATTTTAGTTTCACAAGTCTTCAACAGATTTTCATGAAAAGAAAAAAAGAGCGACTCACGATGATTGGTTGACTCATGTCAGTTATTTTACGACCATATTGCTGCTCATAATAATCAACCAGAGAAAGCGATTGGCCATCGGCCATAACGAACCGCGTTGTCGGGTTCAAATCCCACTCTATGGTTGATATTCTTTTCATCCTGTTATTATAACTGAAAGAAAACAGCTTAAGTTTTATATTTCAGGCTTTCTCTTTACTAGGTGACCAGAGTTTGACCCTCGAATTTCTCTTCGCATTTCATCTGGTATTGTTGTTTATTGTTACAAGTGAGTTTCTCTTCATTCAGCTGGAAAGAGAGAAAGCTTTTTGATAATCCTTCGAGGCTTACTATATCTAAAAACGTTTTGGTACGAAGGACCTTGAATCTGTTTTCAATACACAACATCAGATCGTTTTCATATTGTTTAATTGCAGTTTCATAGCCGGACCATACTTCCAAATCGTAGTTTGTAACTTTCGTCGCTTGAGCTGGGTTATAGAAATGTCTGCAGAGTTGCTTGAAGCCTACTAACTCGAGACATCTGTATGAAGTAAAGGTTCACAAGAGTTCTTTTAATATCACCTTCGTAAAATTATATTATAGCAGGTAATAGCTTGGGGAGCATTTCTTTCGAACATGACATTGGGCTTGATTCGGACTGATATTCTTTGCTTTGATTCTGGATGATGAGCGTCCACAACGACCTGAGCTCAAGCTCTCAATAATGCACAAGAAGCATCTCTCACCTCTCGTGGATTACATTTGGGGAGATACAAAATCATCCCATCAAAAATAAAATCCTCTTCGATGATATCGTGGAAGACTTCTTGTCGGAGGATTGCCATGCGAAACTTCTTGCTGTCTACCTCTGGATGATAACTAATATGATACTGATATATTAGTTCAGAGGCATTTCCGGTATTTTGCAAAGGAACGAAGTTCGCCAGGCAATTAACTTCCCGCCCTAGTATTCCTGAACAAGAAGTGTGATGATACAATTTCAAAAATTACCTTTTGGTGATATGGTCTCGCATGTGTTGTTGTTGACATCGCACTTGTTATAGTAGATATCCGAAGAACTCATTATTCGCAAACAAGTGCATCCAAACTGTCTAAAAAGAAATTAGAAAATATAAGATTTATAAGCATCTATTAAAAACATATATATATTCGTTTAAAATTTAGGTACTTCATTTCCATGCACCGTATTCCTAGAACTGCACATCAGGCAACGTGGAGCTGAGTTCACGTGAATATACGCCAGCTCGGGAACTAGGTTGAAGGGTACATGGAATAGACCAGAACATAACTGATTTAAACTGATCAACGCCAGATGTTTGATATAAATTAATATCAATTAACTTTCTTCCGGCTTTGCAATAGTGAAGTACGTCATACTCGCATCTGTAACATCATCTGTGCGACAGAGCACTGTTGCGTTGCGATTTCGTTGATAAACTGTGATGATGAAATCTCCCCCAAATCATAAGCTCTGCATTCTAATCTACATGTTTCAACAGATAAAACAGAACTTCAGCTCATTCCAAGGTATGAAGGCTATTTGAATAATCGATGAAATACCTTGTAAACTGTAGTATTAATCTACGTTGTTTACAATTTTCAAACGAAATTATTGCTGCACGACGGGCCAAGTTGTCCGTTGACTGTTCCAGTACGGGAACACAGTGTACTAAAGAAAAAAAAAATGAAACTCTCCTCCTCTTCCAATTCTACAGCTCATGCGTGTTTTGAAAAATTCTTTTCTCCCACTCATCATGATTACCATCATTTTGGTGGCTTCTTACATATTTCGAAAGTCTTGTAAACATGGTGATACAAATTCCAATCAATTTCGGATTCAACAGAAGTTAGGTTGTCCTGTTTGACCGAACATTCAACACAGAGCTCGAAAAACTAGAACTCTGGACTATTTGCCTCCAACGAATAATTACAAGTGTTAAGACGAAGAATAGCGCTTACGGAAGTCCACCTGTTAAGACCTATTGAGAACACTACTAACCATTATTCTGCATAAATACTCATATGGTACAAACTTGCACACTAAAGTGCTCGAGCAGTCGCAAAGAATAAGAACTTGTCATCTAGTCACTAGCGAGCTCATAGTAATGCTATTGATATACGGTTACTACCGGTTACAATGAAATCTGAACTGCAGGACTGAAACGATATCAATAGATTCCAGTAGAATAAAGTAAAAGTAAAACTGTTTATTTTCCAAATATATCCAAAAACACTATCAAATCCGCAGCCATGGCAAAGTCTTCCTCTCGCTGAACTGATAACTGCGCCGTATGTAGTACGAGAAGTTTACTGTTACAGATTGTTGACTAACATATGAATGTAACACATTGCAAATACATAAGACATAAAATTATTCATTGAGTACTACTATCTATCCAATTAGAACAGGTTCAAACACTGTCACAACTGTTCCGAATGACTGAAGATTACAGCGAAAACTTGAAACTTGGATTGTTGCAGTGTACAATGTAAATCTGAAAGGTTGACTCCAGGTTCCATCAGTATCACAGAAAACATCAGTAGTGTCCATGGGTGTCGGTGAAGGCTCGTGCAAATACAGTTGATTAATCTATTCAATTACCAATACTATGATAACAGGCTTAATCACCATACCTCAATAACCATAAATCCAACATCGGTACTTCGAGCAGGATTGCAGATTAGCGTCATAACGCTACAATTGTTAGCGTCAAGTCGAATAGGACTGCAATAGGAATTCTAATACTTGCGAAGAAGCAAGCTTTGAAGAGAATCAACCTCTTTGAGGCAACCGTTGAAACAGAAAGCGAGCCCGTGTCAATCGTGATGTCTTCACTTTTGCATCGTCTACACCCTTAGAAAGAAAAGTTTCGTTAAGAATTTGGAACTAACTTGAGGGTTCAACAGTTGTAGCTGAAATTCAGAAATTAACAAACTTAAGTGGGAGAGAAAGAACCTCTGAGTCTGTTGGCATTACGTACTGCTGGTGCTGCCAGAGAAGACGAAACGACGCTATCTGAAACAGTTGTCTAGCTGCGACGAACAAATCTAAAACAGGCGAACCGTGTAAGCCGGGGTTGGTGGGAACACAGGCAGAAACAGTTTCGAGCAAAGACAAGAGGATAGTAACGGCGAAAAGCATCTATGGTAGTAATGGATATTCATATGACATTTATAATTCTCAGAGTAGGTCAAATGAAATTCAATTAGCGTGAAATGGGTCGATGTCGAGTAACTTATAATCTGCTTCTCTTCAGCTAATATGCTAACAGATAGCTACCTGCGGGTACTTTCATCTTTCATTCTCTCTCTCTGTCTTCTTACACTATCGATTCATGCCTCTCTCATTCCCTTGTAATGAAGAACCAATGTCTGTTGATCGGCCGTTCCCACTCCTGGAAGACTGGGCAGACTTCAATTCTGGGGAAAATGGATACAATCTGTTGAAAACTGTCCTTCATATGGAGAGTAGATGGAGACTATCAGTTGAATATGCTTCAAAAGAGAAACGCTCGATTGTTTACGAATATTCCTGGAACTGAAAAGAAGAGAGAGGAAGAAAGATAATAACATAGAGAGAGAGAGAGAGTGAGAAGACTTCTGAGAAGTTTTCTTGGTGTACTCGAATATTTCATGTAAAATACACATTCGATCTTGTTACCTCTCGGGCTGTGCCCACCCATTCCTTTTCTGAATATTAATTTCATTTTCTTGCATTTCATAATTAAAATCTTCCCAAAATACTTGACTCTCTCAAGTTTTGCAATCATTTCATTCATTTTCTGTTATTTTTCAGCTTCGTTCACACTTTGTTTAATAGAATATTCAGAAGCATTTTTTCTTTTTTTTTTGTTCCAGAAGGTTTCTTCAGAATTCCAACATACATTGATTCGGTCTGACAAACAGCCGAAAGAGCAGAAGAGCTATCCAAAATAGCAAAAGATGATTTTCTTGTGTGCGAAAAAGGAGGCAAAGACCTTCCTTGTATGAAGACGAGTCATATCGTCCCAGCCACTCTTTCTCTTCTTTTTTTTTCTCTCTCTCTCTGTGCTGCTCTTCTCTTATGCTCGTCTGCTCACTTCACTCTCCAACCAGCAAGCACATTGATGATGACGAAGAGTTATTTCAATTTGCTTTTTATAGAAAACAAAAACGTTACCTTCTCCTCGCTTTTGTCTTTTTTTAAAACTTCAAATGGTAATTTATTTTAATGGGCTTGTTGACAATTAATTCCTTTTATGTGTCTCAAACAACATTTTATACTTCGTTTAGATGAATGTGCCGTTTCGAATTGAAACTTTTCATTCGTCAAACTCCTTTTTCGAATCTTTTTGGCCAAAGAAAGTTCGCCAGAGAGAGAGAGAGAGAGAGAGAGAGAGAGAGAGAGAGAGTTAGAGAGAGAGAGAGGGAAAGAGAGAGAGAAAGGCAGATAACAACATGTTCCTATCCTCCATTTGTCATGAATAATTGAACAAAAAAAGGAGAGAAAAAGATAAGTTGTGAGGGCGTCTTATGAAATCTAAGAAGCTTTGTTAGCGCCTGTCTGTTTATTAAGCATAAAGTGAAAATACATAGCTGTATGTATCTCATATCATATATGGTTCTCAGAACTACTCTTCTATTACAAGACAATACTTCTGTGTGCTGCTGCACATATCGCCAACCACGACGACAACCACGACGACAACCACCAATTCGTAGCTTCCACCGTCATGCATTCTATCTGCAATCGCTGCTTCGTTTCAGCTCACATCCAGATCCATGGCTTGTGTGATCGACGGTTCAAATTATTTCTTTAATTATTTGCTTCACATTTGGTGTTTTCCTTTGGCGACCCATTTACCCATTTCAGTTCGGAAATTATTTTTTCATCAAATTTTCTTTGTTCCAATAAAGAATAAAGAAAACAAATAAAAAATAAAAGTAAAATGCTGTCTTCGCTCATCTCCTCTTCCTCTTCCTCCTCCTCCCTCCCTCCTGCCGTCAACGGACTTACCTTAATGACACGTTACACGTAATTATCGTATTTATCTAATAAACTTTGTATATTTTTCTATTTTCAAAATATATTTTCAGTTTTGCCTTGCTGCTGCTCATTCCAATAAGACTTTGAAAGGTAGTTGGAAACACAGCAAAGAGACAATGGAAAGCAACCAGTCTGAAGTTATTTTTTCCGAAAAGTGAGTTTGGTTTTCACGTCAAAATCACGTGTAATATAAGTGAGCGTACTTATGCTAATGAATTCACACAGTATTTTAAAGAAAAAAAAAGAATTCAAACGAATATTGTTTTGCTCATTTTCAATTAAAGTTTTCATTGAAATTGTTGTTTCTATGCTCATGAACTTGCTCAGCATAGATCGTATGAGGTGTAAGATGAATAGCTTTCATCTGTCATTTAGCTTCTTCTTTGCAATTTACGAAATGCTACTATTCTATTGCAGAGCGCCAGTTCAGCCGCTTAAGAAGTTGGTCGGTCCTATCATAGATGGCTTAATAGAGCAAGTGGATATACTACGACGTCTATCAATTGGGTATGTTGAGCTATCACATTTGACCACTTAAATGGAACTGACAGATATGACGCAAATGTATTATTCACTTGCAACCATAAATACCTCGGCTCATGTATTTTTGACCTTGCGCATGATTGTCATAGAAGCCTTGTCTGCACCCATTCCCTTCATTCAACTTTTTGTCTTTCTCTCTCTTCATCTGTTTCTCTCTCTCTTCTCACTTCCACCCCTTCTCATTCTCGATATAAGAGCTGAATGTAGAAAAACAGAACATTGAAGTTCTGAAGACGATTCTAAAATAAGTTTCCATTCTCAGTTTTCATTTCAATTCTGATAGACTACCAAGACATCTGAATCGTTGGGTGTGTGTATGGTGGGCTCTCACGATATTCTCCAACAGCCTCTAAGTTTGTAATTTGGATTGAATTTGAATAACATATAAGTCATTAAATGATATTTATATGTTCATTATATATTCAAAACACTTTTTATAATCTGTCACTTTTTAAATTTTGAACGTTTCGATTGAGTGCCATTGAGCCCTCTTCAACCCTTTTTTGTTACTTTGAAACCAAATTTGCTTAGGGTACACACATGCACACACGCACACTCACACATACACACATACGAGATCGCTCGCCTTTTTTGGCCTCTCAAAACAATTCCAAAGAATAAAATGAAAAAAAATTCAATTGCGAGCATTTCGTGCAACATATCCAGAGGATATTGTTCTTCTGATTTCCTTCTTTCTCATTCTTACTCACATTTTGTTTCATCAGGTTGGATTCTGAACAGATTTCATGTGACTTATAAGACATGAATGTAGCAACTCTCTATCTCCTTCACTCCCTTTATCTCTCGCAATATTTCATTTCTTACCTCTCTCTCTGTCAGCACTAGTCATTATTCATTTCGTTCTCTTAATGAAAGAGATCCTCTTCTGGTATTCACCAGCAGTCTTCATCATATCCAAAAGCTTAGTATTCGCTCATCATCACATCCGTTTTCGCATCAAATTTCGAACGAAAAATTCATTTTTTCATCTCCCTCCTTATGTTTCTCTTTCTCTCTCTCCTTATGGTTTGTCTTTTGATTAAAAATGAATAATTCGGTCATTTGTAGTTGCAATAACTTGAAGACAAATTTCCGAAGACCAATGACACCCAGATTACCTCTCTTGGGATTTAGATTGAATTCTCATCGCCAATCTCACTCTTTCGCTTATCTCTCGTACTTCTACGAGTCTTTTTTTTTCTTTTCGAAAAAATCTCTGCTAAAGAATCTTTGGCAACAAGTGAGATTCTACAAAACTCCTCTTCAAACCAAACTTGGTATTCGTTGGCTAATTACCGTTTTTGAGCCAAAAAATAAGCTTTGAGATTATGTTGTTTGAGATGGTTGCATTGAAAGAAAGCATTTGTCATCGTCCAAGTATAATTCATCATGCAAACCAATCATTTATTATATTTTTTAAAGTTTTATTCAAAATTAAAATTTCATAGATGAATGTTTGAAGAGTAGAGTAGAAGGAGGATCCTCGCTCTCCTCTTTCGGTTGAACGAAAAGAGATATTCCTATTTCGCTCTGCTGGCCTTTAACGATCCATCATGATTCTTCGCTTAGGACAAAAGCGAAAAGTTTCAAACTTTTTTAAAATTCTGAACAATCAGGATGTTTAAAGTTCATTATTAATATATAAAGGCTTTAGCTTAGAGCATTTTCCTTGTTTTGCTCAAGTTTAAATCACATGGAATGTCCTTTGTCACTTGATTTTACCTTTCTTCCTGTTTCCATTTCTCTCTCTCTCTCTCTCTCTCTCTCTCTCTCTCTCTCTCTCTCTTACTCTCTCTATTACTATATCTATCTATATCTGCTTGTCATAATCTTTCTTCTCAAAGACAAGATGATTGTCCTCCAACATGAGCATGCATATGACGACTATCACTCATCTGAGCAGACCCGAGACCATCTATGTGAGCTCAAGAATGTCTCATAATTTGTTTTTTCGCCACTACCATAGATGTGTTTTTGACTTAAATTCTGGTTATTCTATCTTCCAGCCGTTTGCAGAAAAAAAAAACTGATTGGCAAGAAATGTTTGATAATAACATTCAAAATATCCTTTTTTTCCATTTTCATAACATCTTTTTGCCCCTTCTGTACCTCAAATATCCTTGTTAGACAGAGAGACAAGACGCATGAGTGAGAGAGACAATGCGTTGATCTGATTTTCTCATCAAAAAAGATAATTTGAGGGGGGAAAAACAGACAGTATGAAGGGATTCTATTGGCATAGTTGGGATTAGTGAATAAGTCGTTCAGACAATCTTCTCTGCATATCTTATGCTTACATCTATCTTTCTATGAGCTTTTCGAAAGAGCTTTTGTCTATCGATTCTCGTCTCACCTTCGATTTCTGAAAAAACATCAATCGTCTTCAAGTATTTGTAGTCTCCAATCACACGTTGGACAATAGCTCAGAAGAAGTGAGAAGGCTCTCTATCTCTCTCTCTGCGTGTGTTGGAAGACTTCCAATTCCTTTCTGTAATTATTCGAACATCTATTTTGACTGATAATATGCTGGATTGAAGACGTCAAAACAAAAAATTTGAAAATTTTGTTTCTTCTCCTTTCTAATCCTCATCAGTTGATCAGTTAAATGGATAGGTTAGATTTGGAGAATGTCCTTCCAACTAAACCAAATTATCCAACAATCATATTGGAAGAGCCAAGTTGCAGGTAGATAGATGAGAGTTGAGTAAAGAACATGTTGATTCGTTTTCAGAACAAGTCTATTATGTGCTTGGTATGATTTGGAGAAGTAAGTTGCTCTCGTCCTTTCATATCACCTACACATTCTCTCTCTTTCTCTTCTCGTTCCAAGCATTTCTTGAGAAACGAAAAAACTGTAAAAGTGGTTGGAGATTAACCATTCCAAGTCAATGATTTATAAATAATTTAATATTTGAACAGCCTTTTAAAGAATCACAAGTGAATATTCAATGTCTCATAATGTGTGAGATAGGAAGAGAGAGAGAGAGAGAAGGATAAAGAGAGTATGAGAGAGAAAGATAGAGAGAAAGGAAGAAGAAAAAACGACGAAACTTGTCTTAACTTCTCATAAGACAGCCAGTTAAGTTGTTTCGAACCTAATGTTCTCACATCATACTTCTATCCTTCTACGGATAGAGTACAATATGGAAATTAAAATTGAAACTTCATCGTATGCTCAATTAGCTCTTTGACATGTTAGATGTCAGCAAGACACATCAACACATCAACACATCAAACCTCCTTCTTTTTCTCTTTTTTTTTTCAACGTAAAACAAGGCAGATTTCCGCATCGGCCCATTCTTTGGAAACAATAAGCTTCCTACCTATGTGATAGACAATGCATTCCTTCATACTTCTTCTATCTCTCGATCTCTCTCTCTCCCTCTGTCTCGCTGCTCATGCGGTAACTTAGCCTCAACTTCATATTTGAAGTTTTTGAAATATACTCTCCAATCTCCCTCTCTCCCTCTATTCTTTTTGCAAACGTTTTTTTTTGTTTCGTCTCTTGCATATAGAAAACTTGTACTGTAAACCATCTTGCTCTCTATAGATTACCACAAGCATTCTCTCCTTCTGTTCAGCTCAGCTTCATTGTCCAATCTGCTTTTCGATATTCTCGTTCTGATTATTTCTTAAACGGAATTATAAATTGACTTTCCTGAGACATTTCTCTCCTCCTAATTGATATATGCAACATTACCTTTCTTATTCGTTTTGATATTTTCGTCTTTTTTAATATTTTTACTTTGAAGGTTGATCAACTTCTCTTCCTCTCCCCACTCACTCACTCACACTCACTTCCTCTCTGCAACAAACACCGCAGAAAAAGTTTTTTTCAAACGAAAAAAAAAAAGGAAAATCATTTTAATTTATGATAAAAAGAAAATAAAAGACATAAGTAAACAAAGGAATTTCCATAATGTCACTCTTCAATCGCATGTTTCAACGCAGTTTCCGCAGGTATGTTTATCACGAAATTCAGAAATCGAAATGGATAAAAACAAATTTTTTTGAATAAAAAATTCTTTCAAATTTCATTTACCATATATGGAATAGATGGATGATTATGAAAAGCAAAATTCTTTAAATTCATTTTCATTAACTAAATGGAGATCAAGCTTCACATTTGCATATGGCGTTGTTCATCTATCTCTCACTATCTATATCTCTCTTCCTCTCTCTCTCTCTCTACTTCATCTCGTTCGCTTTTCACGTGCGTGACGTGAGAGAGAGAGATAGCGTTGAATTCATTTTTTGAACGCAAACGTCCGAACTCGGTTGTGCATGTACAACGTCTAACTTCCTCTTCTTCCTGCTCCTGCTCATGTCTGATCTCATTCGCATCTTTCCGTTCCGAAGACGCATCGCCTTCTCCTTTCATCAACACAAACATCTCTAATTCATTAGTTTAAGCGGAAAAAATATAAAATTTTTCATAAAAAAAAGAAAAAAAGAAAGAAATTCAGAAATGAACTTGTCCTTTAAGCCTGCAAGAGCGAATGCTTCGACTTTGAAGAAAAAAAAAGATAATTTGCATCAAAAAATCATTAAAACAGCTCGTGCGGTACGACAAGTGCACATGCTTACATACGATTCATTGACGTTCTCTTTCAAGTATTTTCCTTCCAATCGAATAAAAATAGTTTCAATAACTTCATTCAAATGATTGTAATTTCCGTCTTTCGTGTCAAACTATTTTGGTTTTGGCTGTTGCTGTTGTTACTTCTGTAGAAGATGTAAGCTGGCCTGCTCTTCTCTTCTTCAGTATTCTTCTCCTCCTCCTCCTCCCTCTCCTCCTCTCCCTCTCTCTTCTGCTTTGAATAAAGTACAGAAATAGGAATTTACTGTTTCTTTTCACGGTTAATATCATCGATCTTTGGTATCTCTTTTATAACAGAATGATATGAGAATGAGCACCACAGAGCAGAAGGCGTGGCTTCTGCTGCCAGATTGAGCATCACGTTGCTGGTCTTCTCCCTTCTCTCTCTCTCATTCTTTCTCTCTCTCCCTTTTCTTATAATACCTATATACATCTATCTATATCTTTTTTCTCTCGCTCTCTTCCCCTCTCTCTCTAACTCTCTCTCTCTCCGTCTTGTTCTTTGGAAAAGCACGCTCAAAATTTCCCTTTATGTATCTACGTATCCCTTCTATTTCCTTCTTCCTCCTTTTTTCAGTTTCATCGCTCATTTCCATTCAATCAGTGCCTTAGCTCATGTGTAGCGTCAACCTAAAAGAGCTCTTAAGCTGATTACTGACATACTTGCGCTTCAAGCTCATCTACTGGAGCCATCTTATCTTTTTTCCCTTCTTTCTTCAATTTTACAGATCTTCAATCTCTTCCTGAACTCATTTGTCCATCTTTTCCGTTTCTAATATTCTCTTTATATTTCTATTTTGTGTTTCTTCAATCGAATGACGTCTAAATGAGACATCTTTGAACTTTCCTATCCTCTTGCTCTATCTCTCTCTCTCTCTCTCACTCTGGCTTACTCTCTAATCTCCCCAAACGTATTCATTAGATGGCACTTTTCATACCTTCAAGTCAAAAAATGTTCTGAAAACTTGTATAAACAGGGCATTCTTCAACTTTGAGTTCTTTGAGTCCACTTGAATACTCTGTCTCATATACATACTTCTTCTCTCGTAATATCATCTTATAAGGCAAATTCAATTCCACATATAGCTATCTATTCATTCTGACATAGAGAGCAAGCCGTCGACGTGTATATCCTTCTTCACCGACCATTTTTCTTCCATTTTCTTATTTTGTTCAGAAATTAAGATTGTTTCTTCATTCTAACACATTCAGCTCACTTTACCTGTCTCCTCCCCCCTTTTTTTCCATTTTTCATGAATTTTTTATATTTTTTTGGTAATTTTAAAACTCTTTACATCTGAAAATTAATTTCAACTCTCGCGCTCAATCTCTTCAGCTCATTCTCTCTCAGTCTCTTACTCTCTCTCTCTCTCATTCTCATTATCATCTCAGAAGAAAATTTTGCTCTTCTCTCAATCTGCTTTGATGGTAAAGCTATCAGATAATCCGCTATCAAGGCAGATGTCATAAAAAGATTTTCTAATTTTTGTTCTTTGTTTCCCTCTCTTATCTCCTGTTTTTCTATTTCTCTCTCTCTCTCCATATATAGCCCTAGTTTGATCTTATTCACTAGTTGTCTTAGATATGCGGCTTCCTCTCCATTCCCATCAAACGAATCCATAATGAACGATCATCAACTCTCTACTCATCAGTCTGAACAAAAAAAAAATTTCCGTTCATTTCTAGCTTCATCGACTCATTTTTGTTTTTCACCATCTCTCTTTCATCTCAATCAGGAATGATGTCCTCTACACCTCTCCCTTTCGTTGATCTCATCTTTCTCTTTCATTTCCAAAAACATTTAAATAATTTTGTGGTAGAATATAACAATGCGAGAGCCTGTTGTGCCGAAGATGCAGAGGTTTCTGCATCAACGTGTCACCCAGCTTCGTATTGTTCCTCCAGAATTGAAGCCACAGTCGAGAGATGATGATTCTCCACGTCCAAGAGTTAACAGGTAATAGACTTGGATATTATAAGATATTTGATAAAGAAAGGATTAGTCTGAAGACATTTTGAGATTCCTAATTTAGCCATCACAGTCACATGTAAGAAGCCATAAATGAAAAAATATTTTATATGAAAAGCGTTAACTATGTAAAACATGTGTTCTGCAGTCATCCACCACTTGGGTATACGTACTATCTTTCCTCAATTATTCATTAACTTGACCTCCATAAAGGGTAAATGCTAAAGAAGCATGACATGCAGTTGTTGGACGTTAACGTCTGGTCTTCTCAAATTTCTATCAAATCCTAAAGCAAATGAAAAGAATAGTTCAGTATGGAGGATACATTTTGTCTTCACAAAACGCTCCATTTTCAGTTTCCTGTCTGTCTCGACCATGCTCTTTCTCATGCAGCCTCCCTCTCTCTGTTGTTCAATGTCCCTCCGCCTTCATATCATATGTCCTTAAAGATAAAAAAAGTGTTCAAGAGAGAGTGTCATTTCGTTTTTTCTTGCTCTCCTTCCTCTGTTTCTTTCTCTGCATGTGCATTGAAACACAAATTGCCAAGCAAAATAATATATATCTCTATCTATCTACCAGCTTTTCCTTTGGCGGGCATCAGCACCAAAAAAACGGAGTGGATAGAGGGTGGAAGAATGGAATGAGAAGGGCATCCAGCATGAGACAAAGAGTGAAGCTGAAGAGAGAGAGAGAGAGGCGACTTGCTTAAGCCAAAAAATTGTTTTTGGCTCAACATTATAAGCTTATGTTTCCATATACAAACTAAGATAAATAAATAGATATCTTCCGGTGCTATGTACGGTTTCATCGAAAAACGAAATTCTCTCAGGAAACTGATATTCCAAACTGCAATGCAATGGGGCATGCAGGCAGTCAGTCAGTCAGTCAGGCAGTCAGTGTAGACAGGGAGACGTAGGGTGGATGGGGGATTGTCAATTTATATTTATGTTACATAAATTATTATAAATTTATAAAAATAGAAATGTAAATTGATTTTACTCACTCAAAAGCTTTTAAAGCTTTGCATTTCTTATTAAAATCCACAATTTCTGGAATAATCGTATAAGGAAGATTAAGTAAAGCCCATCGAACGTTCTTATTGAAGATAAGCTGACGATTGCGTCATTCGAAACACCTCAGAAGGTCAATGTTGCCTAAATTAATTATTTAATTATAGTAATATCTTAGAAAGTTGTTGAGCAATCGTCACTTGCTTAATCTTTGATGCTTAAAAGGCCTATCGCTTTCATGTTTTCATGTCCCCACAATCAAAGTTGGAACAACTAGCTTAAGGGAAAAGCTTTGAAACTGACATTCAGTCACTTTCTTCATTATCACCAAAATTACATTATGAAAAGCTTTTTTGATACATCATCATCTCAAACATGAGAAGCTTCAAAAAAGGAGAGAGAGAAAGTGCTTTTCCTTTGTCTCTCACATGCTATATTCGCTTTCATAATGATACTTTTAGCCTTTGTCATCTGAAGTCAATTTATGCCTTTAAGCTTCATAGATCAACACACACACACACATACACATACACATAGTCATAAAGCATTTGTCTTCCGAAAATATTTGTTGAAAGATAGAAGTAGTTTATATGGTTTTGCTTGCTCCATTCCATTCTCTGCCTTCATCTGTCGCCGTCTGAATATCAAACGGATCCATGTCTACCACATAACAATTCTGCCAAAAATTAACTTTTTATGAGAAAGATTTGAAAGCGCAATTTGACGAAGAAAGTTTTTTCGTTTTGCATATCGTAAAACTAACTATAAACTATATTAATTGAGCTTTCAATTAAATTAATTTGGGAAGCGAACAAGGGTGGTTTTCTTAAAACTTCCTCCTTCCCTTCATGCAACTACGAAAGAAGAAAGAGAGAGAGAACTCTGACCCTCTCTCTCTCTCTCTCTCTCTCTCTCTCTTTCTGTTGACAAAACCTAATCCAGTAAATGGTCCTGAGAAGGAATGGTGCAATAATACATATTCATTCATAATATACTTTATAATATATGATATTTATAGTTCACCTTCGGAAATGAAAGAACGACGACTAAGATCATCTGTACGAAGAGAGCAGTACTATGGTTCAGTTGAATTAGTGGTTTCCGTTGATCCACGGGGTCGTATTCGTAATATCGGACGCTTTCGGCTTGAGCCATCATCTGATTTTCAACCGGTCAGTGTGTTTCCGCTAATTACGCCTCCACGCAATCTTCACGTGAAGCACGTGAAACGTAAACATGATCATTTTCAATTAAATTTCATTAGAAGCGGTTGTGTTTGCTTCCAGATGTGAAAGATACATTTTTAAATCATTTTTCTTTGTATTCAGGATGCTCCCATGCCTACATCATCTTCCTCCATCGTTGTGGAGAACCCTCAAGAAGAGATGAGATGGTATTGGAAATACTTCCTGGGAAATGGTATGCATAGGGTTGAATACAGTAATGAGAAGACTAATTGAAGAACATCAAAACTTCTCCGGAATCGATCCAACAACGAAATCTCCGTTTTTTCTTTCCATCATGGTGGAAGAAGAAATTGACGATAACAAATTGTGTAGAGCTATACTCTGGACACAGAAGGTTTCCTTCCTTCTTTAGAAGCTTAAACACCAATTCTCTCTCTATAGGGTCCAAGACGTTTGTGTGTGCCTGTATCGCATGGAGGAAAAGCTTTAACGGCAAAGGCCATATTACAGTACTGATGATAACCATGACATGGATTAATTAGTTATTCAGACGTTTTCCTGAGATGAGTGATTACGCGAGACAATTGAAAGAAGTCACCAATCCTAAAATTCAAAAAGAGCTTGTTGTATTGGAAGATCAAGAAGGATCTGTTAACTGTAAAGTTGGAGTCATCTTTGCTCTGGATGATCAGATCTCAGATGCTCAGATGTTCGGCAACGGTGAATAAGTTTTTCTATAATTCAATGAAATCAAAAAAAGAGAAAAGAAGGAAGATGAATGAAACAGAATGATATTCAAGTGAAAACGATTTCATTTTCATTTTCAGAACATGGAAACAATCATTTCGAGAGATTTTTGAAAATTCTGGGTCATCGCATTGAGTTACAGGATTGGGGTAACTATCGAGGTGGCTTGGACACAACAAGTAATCTTATTATATATTCTCATAGGTATGATGATCATCTGATTTATAGCAAACTCGACTGGAAGAGAATCTGTCTATACAGCATTTGCTGGACATGAAATCATGTTCCATGTGTCAACTATGCTCCCTTATAGCCGTGAAAACGATCAGCAGGTCTTTGAAACAGTTAATGTGCAAAGAAAATAAATTGCTCTTTGAAGATTGAAAGGAAGCGTCACGTGGGAAATGATATTGTGAACATCGTTTTCGAATCGACAGATGATCCTCAACATCCCTCCTTCAGTCCAACTATGATGAAAAGTCATTTCACACGTAAGACAAATGCTTATAAGGAATGGTATAATGATAAGCTTGCAGATGTATTTGCTGTTATCACTTATGAAGCTCCAACTCATCTATGGAGACTATGGGTATATAGCGAAGAGAGTGTTCCACCGTTCGGCCCTTCTATACCAAATCCAAATGTATTTTCTGATACGGCTGTTTTCAGAGAATTTTTGCTAACTAAACGTATAGTTAATAGTCATATACTTATACTATACTTCATTATTTTAGTTATAAATGCTGAGAAAGCAGCTTTCAATGCAAAAGTTTTTGTGGAAAAACGACATCGAACTAACGATACTCTACTTAAAGATATGTACATGGAATATATGAAGGATTGTCAGAAAGTATGTTTCTCCGCATGTCAGATGAGTCTAGACGAAACGTCTTTCAGGGAATAAACAAGATGACGGACACAGTCATTAGACATCTACGATCTCCTATCAGAAGAGAAGCTCCAAGAGAAACTGTTGATTTCTGTAAACTAGGAGAACTTATTAAGCTTGAAAAGATGCTGAGTGGAGATGTTTCTGACTCTGTCAAGATGACCAGCATCTGTAGAAAACAGGTGACTTTCATCTAATGACGTTTTGTATTATTAAATGATCCATTTGAAGCCATGGGAGAAGGAGATAATGATTCGAAACATTCCGTCTTATGATATCTTAGCTTCTGATATCTGGAAGGGCGTCGGTCTTCTGATATCATCCGAAGAGCAAGGTGTCGTATTCGTTAGTGAAGATAGAGCGATTCCTTTGTTCGACAAAGATGTCAGGTGAGCATAACTTCCATTTATGGACTACAATTTATAAAAATTGAGTTCAGAATATACCAGATGTCCGTTCTGGATCATTTCGGATTATTCATTGCTCGGATGGATAAAGGTAAAGACATACGCGTTTAGTTTCCGTTTCGCGCCATTTCCCACGTGACGTGGGCGTACACGTCACGAAGCGTGATTTATATTTTAAAAGTTATTTGAATGTATTGGGGGCAGTAAAAGCGGTTGCTCCAATAATAACATCATTTCAAACATACAATTTATAGGAAAAGATTCTTCGTTAATCGTGTTGGCTCTACCAGAGCTTCGAAATGCTCTTCAAACAGGAAATACAATTAAAAGAAAAATATGTCAAATGGCTAAAATACCTGGAACTAAAGGTTTACTCATGCTGACATACTCCTTATATGTTAATGTTAACTTTCAGGATGTCATTTCTTTGCTCCAAGCGATGAATCCAGTTTACGACTCAATATAGTTGCTTGCGTTGGGAAGAAGCTACTTCTCCTTCGATGGACAATCGGACCAATCGTTCGCTATTCAGGAGTATTTTTAATTAATAACTTCACAATGCTAACAGTTAGATATCATCCTTGGCTTGACACATACATCTATTCATCTACTTATAGTCACATCAATTACCTGAAGAACCTGTTAACATTTGTGTTTATGAGAAGGGATCATATCATCGTGTAGTTAAAGTTATCGCTTTAGCAAAAAATCATATTTATATTGTTAATTTAACGTAAGTTCATATATCATACTTCATTCACTTCATCGTTGTGTTTTTAGCGAGGGAACGGAGGATATGATCACTTGTGATCTTCCAAAAACAGAAAAGAGCCATATAAGGACAGCATCAGATGGAGACAGTGATGAGTTCATCTTGTTGCAACAAAGTGAGTACGAATATCACAAATCAATTAACAATTTTATTTTTTTCTAGATCAAACATTACATTACGATCAACAAGATGGAGAATGGGTCCCTGAGAAGACATTCTGGTCAACTAGCTTGAACAACTTCTGTAGGTCTTAGTCGTTTTGCATTGTCTACTATCGTTGTTAAGGTTTCCGATTTCCGTTCATCATTGGCTTTGGTGAAGATTTGATTGAAATTCGGTTAGCAGTCAATGGAAACCTTTTGGCATCAATGTACATGCCGAGTGTTCGGTTATTGTCTGATAAAGTAAATTATAGCAGAAGCCCCTTATAATTAATATAATTAAAAATTCAGAATGATATTGTTTTCTCAGTGGAAAGACCATTCTCGTCTGCTTTACCCACCAATAGAGGATCATTAATTCGCAAAAAGGATTGTGAAAATAAAAGGTTTTTTTTTTAAAATTTCATTAAAGTTCAACAGAATTGTTTAAAACTACTTCAGCAGATGGGATGTATACAGATTCAAACATCAAGAATTAGTCTCAGTTGCCAAAGACCGAGATGGTAGCAGACCTGGGGGACAAACTCCTAATGTGAGACAGTTGACTGAACATGTATCTGTATACTAGCAACATGTGTTTAGATAATCCGAAAAGAACCAGCCGGTCAACTTATTAGTGATAGTGAATCACCGACATATCTCGATTCAAATGATAACACAGGTTTCGGATCGGAGTCCAGGTACGTTGCATACACATAGAGAACTCATCTATTGAACTGCTTTTAGTGTAGAAGCTAACCCCGAATCAGGGTTCATCTCTAGAGATGTTAGTAATAAGTCTTCTGACGAGTTTGAACAAGAAGAATATCATCTTTGACATTGTATTCCTTGTGGTTTTATAATAAGAGAAAAGACCAATCATGTTTAATAAATATTTATTGAAAAGAATGAAACATCAAAAAACAACATGTAAGCCGTAGTCTTTCCTTAGGAAGATATGAATGAATGAGCAAATATTCGAAAAGTTTAAAAAATCACTTGGGAATTGGCAATCAAACGAGACCTCCTCATATTCATTTGCTTAGAGATGAAGATTATAAAATGTGTTCGTTACTGCTTTAAGGTATTGTAACAGAAGTCTTGTGGATGAATATATAGAACTCTATATGGTTTTAAAACTTTCTTTTTTAATTCTTATAACAGTATCCTCCGCTCAAGTAATAACCTGAACAGCAGGAGGGCTCATCAACAGCTCGTTGAATTGGCAAACTCTCCTGTTGAGGAGGAGCATTAGCTTCAGTCCATCCAACATGAATGGACAATAGGTTTGTGGGACATTCGTAGGTGAATTTTCTGAAATCGTTCCATTATGACGATTGTATGATTGGTTTCTCACTTTTCACAAATTCCATGATTGGTTGATATGTTATCTGTTTGTCGTTTTCCTCTAGTCACCTGTTTGTTGTAAGTCTGAGGAGGATAACGCTTGATTATTCGTCCGGGTGAGTTCAATGCCCGACGATGAATGCAATTCACTGAAAAACTTTTGATTTTTAAAAAACATCGTATTCAGCTCTGTTACCATGAGTCCGACGGTACTGTACTGCTCCATGCGCTGTTGTCAAAGGTTTTTTCTGGATGACTGGAACACCAGGATCTCTAGGAAGTGGTAGAAGTGACTTTTCAGCAATAGGAGACAACTGCGTATCATCAGACTGTCCGAATCTTAGCTTTTGCATAAGATCACATGGAAGGACTATTCTACCATTACAAACTCTATTAGATGAGGATGTAGGACAAGCCTGTTGGTTACAACTAACAGATTGTACGCTATATCCGCTGAAAAGTTTCAAAGTTGTTTTCAATTCCATCTTTTTTAAAATCTCACTTGCATAAACCGTTTCCCCCATAACAACCTCGGACTCTTTGGCGTGTACCACATCCACCGCAAGGTCTGTTGCAATTTGACCAAGCTCCCCAAATACCCCATGAGCCTGTAGGAGTTGGAGAGGACGACGTGAACTGAAAGAAACGGCTTAATTTCTCTTAACTGTTATTTTGAATACTTCTGGAACTGCTGTATTAGGTAAGGGAGTTGTTGGTCGGAAAGAGGTTTGGACAATCATCGGAGTACTGGGAGACCTTGTAGTCTCGACAGTTGCACTTCCAACTAAAACATTTTGAAACTGAAATACTAGGGGACTTTCTTACAATATTTGTATTGAATTGTGAATCCTGTGTAACCAGATGTTACTGAAGATGATCCTTTCATTATCAAAACAACTTGATCATCTTCGGAGACCAGAGAAGTAGCAGGTATTCGACAACACAAATGAGCCCCTGAAGACGCTTTGTGCTATAATATCACAGCCACGAAAGAAACCTGTTGATGCCTTAGATCTCAATGTTTTGAATTCTACATAACTGGAACAAGAGTCTGCACAAGGGAAGCTCATGCTTGTGAAAGCAACTTGAATTCTTTGTCCGGCAGGAGACTGTAGTGAAACGATTGTTTCTTTTTGTCTGTATCTGTATAAATTACCTTGATTCTCCAAACACAATTCATATTTGCACTCAAGCTTGGACTTCTGAATGTTTGAAAGCTATCTGAAGCTACGATTTCACCTCCACAAGAAGCTGTAATGATATTATGAAGCTGTTTGACAAGTACATGTTATCTGACTTTCCTCCACACGGTCACATAAAGTGCCTCCATAGCCAGGTGGGCATCGACATTTGTAACAGTTGTTAGGATCAGTGTATCCTTCATTCTGACAGTTCAATGTTGTTGGACACACATCTGAAACCACGATGCTTATTCTTATTCCCATACGCGCGAATTTAGAAAAGTGCATATCACTCTTGGCTCTCATCCAACTCAAGGTCCGACTCAGCCGTGAGGATTTGGAGAGTCGATCTCGGCAAATGATCGAAACTGATCGAAATGCAACTTTTTTTTTCGAATTTTGTGAAACTTGGTGATCTTACTAATTCTGTT
>CALQYR020007501.1:726467-770041 GCA_943334845.2 Auanema sp. JU1783 | reverse complement strand
AATTTGGTGGTTTTACTAATTCCGACTTCAAACTTCTGAATATCGAATCAGAAATTGATTCTGATGAGTCGTTCTCGAGATACAGAAGGTTGAGGTGATACTACGCTTGTATGAACAAGTAGGTATGAAATGCGCTCCAATCACAAATGTGTGCATGGACACATGGATATGATAATTTATCAGCCCATGCGACTTACTTGAGCAATAACGGAGGTTGACCATCTTAGCATCCTTGAATGATATTCCTTCTCGTTGGCCAATTGTTTGTTGATAATTGGCATCGCGTGTTCTAATGGTGTCACTTAATTACACATTTATTTAATACAAATATATTATTTTGAATTTCACTTACTAAGACCAGTTTGTTGTGAAAGACTTCGGTCCATAATGCATAACAGACCCATAATCGTATAGTTGACCCATGTTGTCGCTTGTTGTTCTTGACCGCTTTTCAAAATTTCCTTCCGTTCCCTAAAAAAATAAATAAAATAATTAAAAATCATTCACATACTCGGATGATGAAGTTAGTACTGAGAGAGATATAGCTGTCTCTGTCATCGCGAGACTGTTCGTGCCACAATCCAAGAGCATGAAGAGTCTCATGAGCAACAATTCCAAGCTAAACATTCACATGAAAGATTTCTCTACTAATGGCTCTTTGATACTGAAACACATCCATAACCAATTGAAACTTGCTGCTTTCCTCCCATGCGTCCAACATTCGACCAACAACCATTTCCTCGGAAATAACGGAGACCGTCACTGCAAACGAATTCATTTCCTTTTTTTTCTGATCGTAAACAGGTCATTTCCAATTGGAAGTTAATCTCACTCTTCATGCTATTCACGCGTGGAGTTCACGCCAGTTTACGTGGAGGTCACGTAAACATGTAAAATATCATTTTAAATTTGGAAACGGTTACATGCGGCTGTGCTTATAATCTCACGTGATTAGTCGACGGTAAGTAGATCTCGTTAGAATTAAAAAATGGAACTGACCCTTGACCATTTTCACGGAAACGAATGCATGTGTTTGATTCTATGTGTCTCAGAGCACTTCGAATGGTTTGTTGCCATGCAGCTGAAACAACATTGTTATGATTATGCTTCTATTAACCAAAATCTCACAATCAGTGTAAGTTAGTTCATATGGAATGGTCGTCGATTTCCAGAAGTTGTTGGGATTTGGCAGAGCTTGTCTCTTCCCACGCTTGTTTTGGAAAGAACCTTAGAAACAATGAGATAGATAATATGAGTTTCATGACTCACTTTTTTCAGCAAGCAGGGCTTCAGCCTGAGGAAGTGAAAGAACGATGTCGTTTTCGAACACTTCTTCCCATATCTTGCGATTAGCTGTTGCTTCAGTACCGTCGTCTCCTAATGATACAGCGGCTTTCTCAATAGCGCTAGGATCCTTAAGTAGCATTTCACGGTAACTAATGCGTTAATGATTGTTGGTTGAGTCACTTACATAGTCATGACCGAACCGTCTAGCTGATCTTCTGTAGAACTCGCGCAACAGTTCCTTCACCTGGGCATAATCACTCACTACGTCGTTTGCAATTAACTGAACAGTTGTATTTTAATATCAATTTGAAAGAAGAACGATTCGTCTCACGTTAACAGCTATGGTGCTGGTCAAACAAAGCAGAACGAGGATCGGTGTTCGCATGTCCTGCAAGAAAACCTTTTTTTCAAAAAGAAATTTTGAGTTTGAAGAATACAAAGAGAGACAAGGATATGCAGATATTTTTTGAATTCTGTATTTAAATACTGAAATCTATTACTGTACTTTCAATACTCCGCCTACCTGAGGGCATTTGATCTGATGAAATCATCAAGGCCATTTGAGGTTACAATTTGTATAACAACAATAAGAAAAAAATGGATTAGAAGACGATTTGTCATATGAAATATAAATAAAACTGGGAATGCATTTTCCGGACGTGCAAATGCGAAAAAAAAATGAAAGGACGGACGGTCCTATATTGGAATTCTGTTCCTTATGTAGGGAGAAACAAATTGTCCGCAAAGCTAATCCTTTTAAGATAGTTTCAAATGAACTTATCATTTTCGTTATCAAATGAACTTTCGAAGAAAGAGGTAGCGGTCATGTCTATGTCAAAACGAATTCAAACATCTCAAAAATTCCGAAGAAGGTTTGAACCAGCTAGACATTAAGCTGGTCAGAGATCGGTTTGGAGAAAATCTGTAGGAATAAGTCCTTTGGACAAAAAGAAAAGTACAAGTAACTATCATAATCCTTTCTCTCTCTCTTCGTTCAAATAAAAAATCCTCGTTTTTCTTTTCTTTTTTTTTTGGTTTCCACTTGACCATAGCTGGTCAAACCTCCTCATCCTTCCGAAACCAATTATCTAGGTCTGTGCTCGATACGGCTAATTTCTTTCTCAAAAGAAGTAAATGTTGACTCTTCGAAATTTGATGATAGAATTCATGAATCAGCTTTAACCCAACTTCGTTAGAACTCTTGAGGCGAACTTTGAATGAGACATGCATAACAAGAAAAGCAATCTGCAAGATATGAGACAGACACGAGAGAAATGAAAAGTCATTTGAAAGTGCAATAGGAGGACGAAAAAGGCTAGAGTGATTGTAAAGCTTTAACATGAACGTATGTTTCATGTCTAACAAGATACCAAAAATGGTGGTAAATCAGATTATAGTTGTTTCACTACCAAACCGAATGAGGTCACTTCTCATGGTCGTCTCATCGTTTCGAATCGTACTTGAAATGGAGAAAGAAGAATCTCTAATTTTCTTTTTATTTTCAATTATTTGTTAGAAGCATGGTTGGAGAAAAATAAATATTTGAAATCAAAAATGGTAAATGAATGGATTTGAGACGTTAATCGGCGATCAGAGATATCCCGGTTGTCTCAACGACACGCGCGCACCCACCCTTCCCTAGTAGAAGCTCGGATTCCTGCGGTTCATGATATTCGTCTTGTCAGGATGAAACACTCAGCATACGAAAACGAACTGTGATCAAGAGGGAGAGCTGTGAAGCAATATGGAAGATGTAACCTTGACTTAACAGCTCTTTCGACAAAAATACACTAATTTCAGTTGACTTAGACTGAAATCAATCTGGGACCAAATAAGGAGATTGCTAATTCGCATTACCAAAGGTGTCAATATTTCCTAAAATTCTATCTGATCTCACACCTTAACAAGTTTTCTTCAACAATATTCTTTAAAATATAAAATGGTAATTTGAAAGAAATTTTTTTGCATTCAAACATCGTTTTTACTGAAACATCAGAATCAGTTGTGTCTTTGACCCTAATTCGGTAGTGTTTCGAGCTACACACCGAACTTACAATTGAAAAGTACAATGAAGAGACAAGCTTATGAGAATGGAAAGGGTGTGAGAAGTACTAGAACTGTTGTGTTGGTGAATGAAGCTTGTACAGTCTCCATGCTGACAATAGATTATAAAACTATCTGAAAGGAGAAGAAAGTGTCGTACACAAACGTTATAATTTCAGATTGTGAGAAGCTTCCTCATGACATCATCTGTTCCTTCCTTTCATGGGAGGCTTAGACCTTTTCAATGGAACAGATGCTTTTTCAAACAGAACATGTATGTTGATAGAAAAAAAAAGTTTTTTTCCCACATTTTTATCATTTTTGCCAAATAAAATAAAATTAGGACAAGACATTTGCCAGACCACCCGTATAATGCTGATGATGATGACGACAACGTTTCAGACGGACGACGAGAACAACGCTTCAAGAGACACCAGAATACTCCGACGACATAATCGATTAGTGTCATTGAGATCTTTTCTATAAAAAAGAAGACAACACATTCTGAAGCTTTTTGCCCGAAAAAAGAACTTTGTACGGTTTTGATCATCCAGATGATACATCCACGACGCACATCGAAATCGACTGACGTCTTTTGGATGAGTAAAGATCATCAAAATCTGAAGATAACGATAGATTTGTAGAAAACAAAAAGATTTTCATTTCCATAAAAAGACAAGAAAAACGAAATAAAAAAAGAAAAGGATGAATGAGTGAATGACGTTCGGAGTACCCATATGCACGCGTATGCTGATGAGGATAAGCAGTATGCTGCTTCAAGTGTTACTTGTGAACTTGAACCTGACGCAGAAGACAAAAACAAAAACACACAATACGGAGACGGCTATGGTAATCAGGAATATGATTCCAACTCCAAACTGTAAATACATCCGTCGAGCATGAGCTGCATATGCTGATAATCCAATGAAATATATATAAAAGAATAAAATTGTAGATTAATACCTTGTCTCTGATAGTAAACAGGCTCCGTTAAACTTCTCATCAGGTATTGCTGAGTTTGAATGTTGTCCATTGAAGATCGGACAGGAGCATTCTGTTGTGGAGTGGTAGAAGCTTGTGGCTCTTCTACATCATCGATCGTTCTGTAGAATTGAGTAAAAGTAAATAGTAAACGAGCAAAATGGGTGTGAACATGCTTCAGGAGGAATGGAAGAGCGTATACTCCAGAGAAAGCAATCTCATTGTAGTTCTAATGATGAAGCTCAAAAAAGGAAATTGACAAACCTCTTCATAATAGGGCGGCGGCAGCTAGCAATGAGCACATTGATTCAACTGAATTCTTATCCAGGTTGTTTGATATTTCATTTCTGTCTCTAATCACATGCCTTTCTCTGTCTGTTAAATCTCTTCTAATCTTATTTTCTTTTCTCGTTTTCTTTGTCAGTCTCACGCGTTTTCGCTTCTCAATAATTACGAATTGAGGAAAGGTGTTTGTTCGAAAGGTTTTGTATGTCGCCGTTAGCAACGCCAAGTGAAAAGCCCAAAAACCTCGTTATCCAATCAAATAACAGCCTTAAAAACTTTTTTTTTTCTAAAAAATGTTTAGGAAAGCATGCATTTTATGAAATATTGCTTGAAGTCTAGCAATAGCAACAGCTGCAAGGAAGGAAAAAATGAAAGTATGAATTGGAGACACAACAGGCCAAAGAAGGAAATCTTCAAGATGCAGCTTTCATGAGAAAAGTATAATCCAAGCAACATCTTATTTTTCACTTGAATCCTCTTGAAGACAAAATTTCTCCTGTACGATTATGAGGTATGAGGATCAAGTCATGAGACACAACAACACATACCATATCATCTAATAGCTCTTCTTGATAGTTTTGCTTTGTCCTTTCTACCACTAGTGAATCTCTGAAATCACATAACCATCACATAGACTTAGACATCTGCTAAAAAGCATTTTTACGATGAACTGTTGAACGTTCCATGCTGAGTTGCATTCTCTTGTTTACTTCAAAAAACAAAAATGGCATTATGATGAATGAGATTGATGATGACAACAAACCGATCGATAATCTCTTTGACTGCTCTATCATTCTCCATTGTAATCTTATCTAATTTACTTTCTATAATTAGATGGCTATAAATAGAAATCACAAAACAAGAGTTCAGAATTTTACTCGGCTTATGAGATTTCGGCTGAGAAGGCTTTCTCAATGGCGTTTGTTTCGACTTTTCATGATTTTTTGAAGTGTCTATTGAGGAAGGGATGCTATTCATTAGATTCAGAAGTTACATGAACAAACCTCTTCGCTGTTTAGACGATCTTCGACGAAACATACGAGACTTGGATTTGATATGTAACGGAAGCAATTTCCGTCTACCACCACACATCTCTGAGATTCGTTTGAAAATGAAAACAATGCTTCTCGTCTAATTAGCATAATGTTTATGAGTTCCGCGAGTTTCTGATCCAGCGTGATGTTTGGGAATACAAATGTCTCTTACAATTGAAAACTGTGCAACCGCTCTCTACTATTGTCATTTTAAAAATAGTTTTTTCACGTGAGTGACGGGGGAATGTGTCATAACCATGCCTATGGGTGTTGATTTGAAAAGTGCTCGATTAGCATAACCTATAGATGAAGAAGGATCGGAAAAAATTTTCTTGATATGCAAGATGGACACAACATCAATTCTTGTGTTTGTAACATCAACTACCAAGGGAGCACTATTTCAAGTTTCGCTTTCACACCCGATTATATGGTTTGATGAGCTGAGAATGAAGTCTTGTCAATATCCAACATATTCTTTAAATTTTTATAGCCATGAGATATTCTTAAGCATTGAAGATACTTATTTGATCCATTTGATACTTCCTTCCCCATCACCCCACCCAACTTCCCCTCGAGAATTTTTTTTTCTTATTCAATATGTATCTTTGGAAGTCTTAAGTTCATTTTCTGTCCATCTTCTTCTCTCTCTCCCTCCCTCCGTCCCTTCCAATGATTCGACTTTTGATTTCTCAGAACATTCCCTCTCCTTCACTCAGTCCTGTTTTGTTTTTTTAGTTCCTCTCTTTCATCTTCTAATCATTGAATATTTTTGGAAATTTTCAAACAAAACTTGTGTGTGAAGTCAATGAATACCACACATTCCATTCTTATGTATTCATACAAGCTTTACTGGCCAAATTTGGCAGAAGAGAAAGAAAAAGAACCAAAGCATCCTGATGGCCAGTCAGAGAGAGAAGAAGAAGAAGGGATTACAAGATCTTGAGCTGGTACTCGTTACTGATCGAATTATGCTAGATGGTGGACTTCTTTACCAAAAATTTTTAACTAATTTAAATTTCGAAAGAAACTTCTTCTCTCGCCCTCTCTCTCTCTCTATGCCTTACTCGTTAACTTCAATCGTATTTTGCTCTTTTCTCATCCTTCCTCTTCTTTCCTTCTTCCTCCTTTCAAGACCTACAAGTGTTTTCTCATTACGTTTTTTAGACTCTCTCAATTAGTTACCGATTTTACACTTCAATTATCCTTTGTGTTAATGACTCTCTGTGATCTTCAAAACCGTTTGGCCCCAAGAATAGCATTGGAAACGCGAAAACGTAAAATCAGTCTGAGAATTGAGAAGTCTCTCGAGTGTTCATCAACTTAGAGCTTTTTCGCTTTTTTTTTCCTGCTGACCGAATGAATCTCTGCTGAAAATCTTTTAAGACTTCGTTTAACCCTCTGTTCTGATTGGAAACGAATCACTCTCTAATCCTCTTCCTCCTCAGAGTTGTCGGAAGGTGTGAGTGTGTGTGTGTGTATGTGCTTCAATTGCAAAAAACTGTGTTTCTCTCATATTTTTCGTCTCCTCGCTTCTTCAATTGCTTTATGACATGATTCCCTTAGGCGTTTTAACTTACTCAAGCCTACAACTTGACAATCGGTCGAATGAGTCCTCCTAAGAAACAGATATTTTTCTTTCATTTTCAATGAAGAAGAAAGCAATTTTACCCAAAACTACAACAACATTTAGGATTTTTTAGTATTTGACATCATTCGGCTATTGCTACGTCCTCCATGTGCTTCTCCTTTTCCTTTTCTGTATACACATTACTACTTTCTTCCCCCCTCAAACCCTTCTCTCCCTCTCCCTCTCTCTCTCTCTTTTCATTTTTCTTTTTATAAACAATTTTCCTGCCATTAGATGAACGTACAATACTAGTCTCACAGCCTTTAACCTGAATTTTTATTTCAAAACTACTACCTTTTTCTCCATGAAATATTCATTTGGATCTTCTCTCTCTCTCTTTCCCTCTCTCTCTCTCTCTCTCTCTCTCTCTCTGTTCATTCCAAGGCGAATTGTCTGATTTTCATCGAAATTTCTAAGGAGCAACAGCTAATGTGTCGTTGCTGGGCTAATCCAACGTTGGTAAGCTTCTGAGCCTCATTCGTTCGGAATTCAATTAGCTGTCGTCCCGTAAAAAGCATCAACTTCCTTTCCGGAAGACTTTCCTCTGGTTGTCCTCATTTCTTCAGTCTCATCGTCATCTCAAATGTATTTATCAAACTGAGAAACATTGAGCCTACACATTGCAACTTGCTAGAAGTTGTGAGTGAGGTGAAGAAGAATCTCTGATCAGTTGAGACTACTTCGTTGAAGTAATGTCGAATGGACCGTTTGGATAGAAACGTGTCAAAGAGTTATGAGAGCTATAGAAAGGTGCAATGAGTTGACATATCTCTTCTTAATTCTTTTTGAAATTAGAAAAGATGAAAGAGCGACAATGAACTCTCTCTCTCTCTATCTCTCTATCTCTCCCTCTCTAACTCTCTCTCTCTCTCTCTCTCTGACCATTGTGTATTACTAAATATCATAAATATTCAATGAATTAGCACAACCATTTTTAATATAAAAGGCCTTTCAACCACATCTCATTAATCATTTCATATCAAAGTTCCTAATTCATTCCTCTTCCTCTGTCTCCTCCTCAAAGGTTATCTCTTATGAGCTGAACGCACATACACATACACACACACACACATATCCACACATCCACATCCAGACACAGCCGACCTATCTATATATTTTTAAAAATTTTCACCTTTACGTATAGAATTTCTATCTCTTTCTCTTTTTCAATTCTGTTTATTGAGTACGTCAGTACTACAATCTATTCCCATAATGACATCCGATACAGCTTCTACAGCTTTTACCTCAATCTCCCCCCCCCCTCCACCCTCCACTCTCAACCCCACCCCTCTTCATCACCTTCTTTATAAAGCTTATACTATTAATATCTATCTAAACCTGTGTGAAGGCTTTCTGTAGTTCCTGTTTCTTTTCCTTTAACGCCTCTGTTGCATCTCTTCCTGAAACCAAAGCTTTTCCTCTTTATTTTTCTTTTTTGTTTTGTTTGGATCATAACAGACGAAGCAGAAAGTCGTTTTGCATTTCATACAGAACTCATTGCTTATGAATCTTCTCCCAAACTGGTGTTTCTTCTCAATATTTCATGAGATAATATTTAATTAATACTATTATTAACAATAAACTTTATTGCAAAACAATAACTGTCCCTTCTATTGTCATTAAAGCGATTCGATGTCTCCGCCTTCTCTCTCTCTCCCTCTCTCTCTCTATATCTCATTGCCAACTTTCTTCTACAAATCTTCAACTCAATCAAATCGCCCAAACAACAAAAAAATAACAAATATTTCAACAATAAATCCAATTCGCCTTCATCGTTTATAAAAAAAAAAAAATTTCCGTTCGCGTCTCTCTCTCTCTATGCTCTTCGTCTTCAGCAGCAATGAGTTTACACGTTCGCCTCCTTTCCCGAGGAACTATACCGTCACACAATGAATTGCTTGATGAAAGGCATAACGCCATGCTTGATGATTGTCTGTTATGTGATTACTCTTGTCATAATTACAAATCTATTTTTATATTTATTGTTTGTCAGCCATTTTTCTCTATTCATCATCTTCAATTCTTTAATTTAATTGAGCAAAATCAATGAGAGAAGCTGTTATTGAATATTATGTATTCAAAGCTGATTTCTAAGCAATGAAGCTTACAAATTTTTCTTCTCATTTCCACACTTTATAAAAAGCTTCAAATGATCTTTTCCCCTCCCCTCTATCTATCTCTTTCTTTCTCTTCATCTCTTTCTCTCTCTATATATATACATGATATCTCTCTCTTCCTCCTCTCTACCACCCCAAAAATGCATCTCAATTATTCTGTTCCAATTCCGACTAGCAAAACGATGATGACGTTCAAGACAATTCTCAATGGCATTTTTAGAATTTTATTTGTTTTTTTAATGTTGTGTAATCACACACACACACAGACACACCACATACTCTCATACAACTACTTTTTTAATTTTTTTTTCCAAAACTTTTGATCGTTTCTTTATCAATCTGTAACCGTCATCATATGCTTCAGTGATTTATTCAAAATACGTGTATATGCTAATGAGATGTAGCCACGTGGCGTGTGAGCATCATGCAATCTTTCATTTCATGATAAAGCTGACGCGGTTACCGGTTGTCGTTCGCTATCTTGCTATCTTGCTACATCTTCTTCATTTACATTCTCATCCTATCCTAATCCACTTTCTAACATGTCTGTTCTTGATCTGGCAGTTTTGTATTTTTCCTGCTCCTTCTTCCCTCCCCTCTCTCTCTTTGCCGACTTCTTCTTCATCTACGAAGCTATGAAGACGATGAAAACAAGGAGATTATCCTAATAATACGCTATTATCATTATATTATCAATGGAAGTCTTCTAAATGTCTCATTTATTTATCAAAATACTTTTTTGAATGTTTTCTTTTCATTCTTACTTTGAAAGGCAATCTTCTCGTCTTTTCTTGGAATAGTACTCTCTCTCTCTCTCTCCCTCTCATTCCCTCTCTCTCTCGTGCATTCCCTCTCTCTCATTCCATACAAATCGCAACTTTTCCATTTTTAGTACAATATTATTCTTTAATGCTGACATCATTTCTCTTTTCTCACTTCTCAACATCTGGTAGTTCGTTCTTCGTTTGCTCGCAATCTTCTGATAACTTGCTTTGGACGGCATCAGACATTCCTAATAGAATCTCTTTGATTTTTCCTCATTATACATTCCGACTCCATTCCGTTTTTGGTCTCTCTTCAAAGCTTTACCAACAAAGCCGATAACAATTGCTTCTCAGTTTGTTAAGTATGGCTTCTGGAAACATGAGAAGCCATGAAGCTACGTTCAGGAGCACTTCTTATTTTCCCACAGGCAACATGCATGTTTCCGTTTTTTTTGTCTTTTCGGATTACCATCCTTCAATAGCTTTCATGCCTTTTCTCATATTTCCTTAAATCTACTCACTGTGTAAGAAACTAAAGCTTAAAAGCCCGATCCCACTTCCCTTCAAGATAAAAATTGAGAAATGAAGATAGAAAGAGAGTGATGAAGAGAGAGAGAGAGAGAAGACTACCTTGTGTATATCCTTTGAAGGATTTCTTGGCAAAAAAGAAATTTTTCTCTGTTATTTCACAATTCTTCCTTCAGTGCCATTGTACAATGGTTGTCAATTCCTTTCTTCTTTTCTTGAGAGATTCGTATTTCCATCTGAATATTGAACTTGATAATTGTATGGAATTGTTGTGATTTCATTTTGTATTTTTAGCTTTCTCGATATAATACTTTTACCTCTTTATTTCTGTCGCGTTCACGCTTCAAAGCCGAGTATGAATAGCTGTGGGGGTCATAATGGATCAACTACGAACATATCTACTCATTTATGAGTTGAAACAGAGCAAATTGGAGTTGGATGGCTGAGTCTTCTAATATTGCGAGGGAAACTGAGGCTGAAAGAGAGTTCGGCATGTCAAAGAGAAAATACTAAAAAGAAAAATGAGAAATAGAGTGTGTGTACTAGAAATAGGAAATACAGCAAGAGAGGGAGAGCAAGATTAGAAAGTAGAATCGGTAGAAGCATTGCTATGTGTTCATCTAAAGGACACACCTCATTCTCTAGTTTATGTCATTCGCATCATATGTTTTGTTATTATCTTTTCAATCAAATAATTTATTTGTTTATAGTTAAGTGAAGAAGACATCATGCAATACTTTCTCCCAATTATGTCATTATTATCATTTGCTTGTATGTGGACGACAGTCGTTCAAGCACGAGCAACATCACGGCGAGATGACTTGGCTGTCGTTCATACATTCGATACAAGGGAGATGTGTATGAGCAGGTATGAATCATTCTCTCTCAATAGTTTGAAATGAATAAATATGTCTGAATTTAGATGTCGCACAACTTGTACTCACCATCATTCGGAAGATCTCATGATGCCCAGATGGCAATGTCCGTTACAGGTAGCTTGAACATAAATTTCTTCAACAAAAACGATTTATGTGTTCATGATGTCTGTGTGGGTGTTTTATTGTCGAAACATATTTTCTTGACATTTTTTGATTGCTTAGAACAAGCCTTTTGAAATCTTTCCAATTGATCTTCGTTTGAACCAAAAACGGAAATTGCATCGTCTTCCCTTAAAGTGCTTCAGAAGGCTATGGAGAGAAGAGCTTCATGTCATTCTCGTCATCATCGTTTATATTTCATTTTATACAAATTGCCCTAATCAAGCAATCATCCGCTTTTTTCTCTTCTTGTTCTGACCTCTCTTGGATGTCAATGGATGTAAGCTGATCGTGTAGAGACGTAAGTAGATCAATCGAAACGACAAGCTTTCCATCAACTAGTCAAAACTCTGTATGAACTTCTCCATATAGAGTAATGAAATCGTCATACAAATGCAAATTCATCCTAAGTCCATCCATCAAGAAGTTTGTCGCACAAGATGAATGCAGCTGTACAATTGAAACAAAAACTTCTTATGGAAAGATAGATATTTCCTTTCACTAACTGACTTAACTGATTAATTACTTTCGCTTGCTCCCAAGAGAGGGATTTTCTTGAATTTAGCTAAGCTTCACACCCCATACTATCCAGCTTCGTATGTCCTTTCACAAAATCCCCAAGATAATGCTCTTTCCATCCTCTTTGTCCTTCACTTAGCACAACGACGTGAGTGATTGTTTTAAAATTAAAGAAAAGAAACATATAGTTTGAAGCAAAAGCTAAATTTCATAATCGGAAGCATGGAAGAGAAGGCTGAGAAATGAATTCCGTTGTGTTAGTGAACACTCACAGACACAAAAAATATATTTCAAAGTAATTATCAGAACTATTATATTGTTGAAGAAATGATGCATATATGGATGTATATGAATATCTTGCAGTCCTTATAGAGTAGTGCTTTCCGACTAAACACATTCATTCAAGTTCGTAATCGTTTCTGTTCGGAAGAATCATTTGTTGTCATCAATCGAGATGTCAAGTCGTAGGAGAAAAAAAAACGACTGAAAAAGAAAGAGCCGTACATGGTTAACTATTATGTTTCACATAGTTAGTCAGATGTCTTATCGTTGAGATCATTGAGAGAGTAATCGGATACTATATGAATACTTGAGAGAGAAAGAGCAATATGATTAGATGTTTATGTGGAATGCAACCGCTCTACAGTTCATTGAAAATCAAAATGAAGTCGTAGCAACAACGATAGCATACATTAGCATAGAGATTAGCATATTCATATACGTGTATGTTTAGGAAGACGATACGAACTTCATGGATGAAGAAGAAGAAGACTTGTTAACATCAAATCTGTTATTCATCATTCCAACATTACTAATTGGAAGTGTGATATTCCTGTTTGTATGCATCTCTTGTGTTCAACGATTTTGTAAAAATGATTATTAATGGTTATTGCATCATTGGATTACTCAACAAGCATCAAGTCAGGATTACAGGTCAATCAGGGTATTTTGAATCTTTACTTCACTCTCTCATTCTCTCTCTCTCTCTCTGTTACTCTTATTCATATATTTGTTCTCATTACTTCACCTCTCTCTCTCTCTTTCTCAATCTCCGTCTCATTATGAATATTCACAGTTGTCTCTAAGTATTTCCAATTTCATTTTACGGAAGATTAGTCTTAGCTTTCAGCTTTCAATGTTATGATTGTATAGATATGGCATAAATTATTATTTTCTTTTGTATTTTAGAAAGTTCTCTTCGATAGCTTCTACTAGTTAGAGAGGGCGCGTCTAATGAATGAAAGGAGGGAAAAAACAAATTTGGAGAGCAATTCCCTTTATTATTCCATTAGATATTCGTATTTTCGATAATGTTAATAGCAGTAAGCAATAACTTTTCTACTATTATGAAGGAAAAAAAAGTTTTTTTTTGTGATTGCGGTCCCCACCTAACCTTCCCATCCTCTCTCTCTCTCTCTCTCTCTCTCTCTCTCTGAACTGTTTGAGAGAGAAAGTGAGAGGAAACAAGCAGTTGCGATAAGTTTACTTATTCTATTGACACAAAACTGGTAGTTGAGCTGTACGACTCGTCTGTCTCTTCTCTCGGACAGTACGTCGAGTCAATATGAAAATAATATTAAAAGAAACCTCTTTCCGCATATGAACAAGTGATTGAAAGAAGCTTAAACGGAGGACGTTTGAATATGAAAACACGGGAGAAGCGGATGGAGAAGAGAGAGAGAGAGAAAGAGAGAGAGAGAATGATGTGCGAATAAGGAAATCTGTTAAAGACATCTGAGGCACAAGATAGGGGCAGAAAGGTTATGCAGCACATGATCTGACAAATATGTCTTTTTCATTCATTTGTAATTAAAAAGAACAAAAGAGAGTTCATAGCAAATCTACGTAAACGTTGGTCGACACCATAAGAGAAGGCGAACGGAATTGAAAATGAATGAATTCAAACTACAGCTGATCGTCTGTAATTTATTTATTTTGCCATTTCCAAACTAATTTGCGACAACTCCAAGAATTACCAAAATATAAAAACCAAAATACCTGCAGCTCTCATAGAGAGCCTTTTCATTTTTCTTTCTAAATTTGCTGTTCTGCTTCTCACACAGGTTACAGCAGGACTTCCTTCGTCTGATAGCTGCTGACAGCAATTTGAGGATTGTAAGTGAGTTGGTTATGAAAACAAAAAGTTCATCATTACTTATGTCCATTGCATTTTATAACTGTCTCTATCACCAAATCGTCTTCATCTGAAAACACTTTTTGAGATGACGCAGGGCTCAGCGACGTCAATTCATCTCATCCAACCACTCGACTCAAGTGAATATGCAAGAACACTTCGCTTGTAATATTTCCTGAAACTTAGAATTTCGAAAGTTTCTGCATTCGTTCGCTTCTCCAAGTAGGAGACATAGCCTCATGAACTTTCTTCTTCTTCTGCTTCTTCTTCTTCGCAACTTCTACAATAACAGAGAGTATGAAACTCAGTGCTAAACACCCCCTCCTACTCCCCCACTTAACTGTTTTAAGACCATTTAAGCTGATTAGATGAAAACAATGAAGTTGAAAAGACCAAAGCTGAATGTTAGGTAGACGTCATTCCAATTGCGTGGTTCTAGTCATAGAAGGAACAACCGAATCACATGTTAAATAGTTTTTATCCAATTGTCAAAGCTGCAAGCCATAGCCATTGCTTAAGCTGATCATAGGTTTCAATCGTTTCCTTCTTTCAAAATAGAATTTTTAAGCCATTTTCAATTATTCTCTTTAATAATTCAAATATTTAATGAAAATTCTAATAGCTTATAATTGCTTTTGGAAAGATGGACATTCATCAACATAGCAACTAGCTGCTAATTCACTTTTGAAGCCGAAAAAACCTTTTGCTGACCCGTTACTGGTCATCCGATTTCAGTTCATTCTATTCATCAGCAGCATCTCATGAATTATTATTATTCTCTCTTCTCCATATCTTACTCTCTTAAAACTTCAGAAACACAGATGACATGTCTTTTTTAGTCAAAGCTTCACACATCATTTCCACATATGTATATGCCCTCCAACATAATTATCATTTGGTCTTCAGAATCATTCTTCTCAGCTCTTGCTCACTTTTCGAACTCTTCTGCTTTTCTATTCTTGAAAGTCGATTCTACATGACAACTGCAATAGTTCTCTCAACATATTGTTTTTATGCTAATTTTCAGTATGCAATGATCCACGTAAGTGCGACGTGAACTCTGCTCCACCTCATTTTGCATACTTGTTGTAGTACGGACCGGTTGCTTTTTAGGAATTTCATCTATTTTCTTGGAACATTCACAATATTTTTTGAAAACAAAACTTCTTTCTCATTCTCAAAATTAAAATTTCAAACTCAGCAATTCCTTTTTCGTCCTAATTTCATTTCTGATTGCTTTCATTGCAATGCTAATCTTCGAATCTTAGATTAGAACTATGAAAACGAATATGTCTTTGTGTCTCTACAACAGTTTTGTAGGTTGCGTCTCTCTCTTAAATATGCGATTTATCCTGCTGATGCTGTTGTACCTATTTGCCTTATCCACCATACATGGTAATGTTCAAAGCCAATAAGATTCAAATAACATTAAGCTATATAGCTCGCTTCTGTGAAGAGACACGTGATTGCGATCCACTTTTCATCTGCGTTGATCAAGAATGCATCTGTCGGTTAGATTATAATCTTCAGCCAGAATGATCTTTAAAATCTGATTTTAGGTTCGGGCAAACGCCCTGTAGACCACCTCTGTTCGGATTTGCTCCTCTGAATGCTTTACCACGATTCCATCAAGATCTCTCACAACGACCCTACAACTTCCAATAGAAACTAAGTTGAACCTAGTCAAAGCTTGAAGATCTCATATCAGCCTTAATCTTCAAACATCATGTTTGCATTGAACTAATTGGATTTACAATAACAAAAAACCTTATAATCAAATAAATAATTTATTATGAAGCAACAGTTAAAACATGAGAAAAGAACATTAGGACAACATTCTGAATATGCCAAGCATTGCGAAACCTTTCCCTACTTCTTACATGAGTCGAAACTCTCATTTACATTATCACTTCGCCTCTCTGACTCTCTAGGCTGATGAAACTTTCAGAAATATGCTACCGCGCTTAAAATACAATCAAAGCTACTTGTTAGACCACAACCACATAAGATTTAAAACTTGTAAGAAGAGCAAATGAAAGCGAGAGATGTTTTGCTATGACCGTTTCAAGAGAACAAAAATTCAAAAAAAAAACATACTAAAACGATCAAAATATCAAAAACACAACTCTGACATGTCGTTTCTCATCATCACACCTCTGCTCTTTCGCGTACACTCACATCCCTAGACTAGATAAGCTTTCAAGTGAGGTCAACTCACCTTTTTGCAAAAGCATCAGTGTTAAGGAATCAGCTTGAAGAAGCTCCATTATTTGTATGAGCAAAACGAATGAAGAGGGAGGGAGGGTAGAGAGAGAGTAAGGGGAGGGAGGGGGTAGAGGGATGGGAGAGGGGGAAGAGAGAGAGAGAGATGGAGAAAATTAAAAAGGAAGAGGAGGAGATTAGTAAAATATTTATTTTATGAGAAGCCAATCAACACCAACAGGAGCCTTCCTCGGTTTGGATCTGTCTTTGCTTAATAGGATCCATGTTGACAATGGTAGCTGAACGATACAATTATTAATATTAATAATTTATAATAAATAAGTTATAAAACAGAAGCAGGTATAATGCATGCTTACGATACATCACAAATGACAAATGGCGGTTAGAAATTTCCCTAAACCGGTAGTAATATCATGTACATACGAATTGATGAGCTTCGTTTGAAATCATGCAAAAAGCTATAAAAAAAATGTGTTAAGGTGCTGTGAATAAAGCTCGAATGCAGGCGTTATCATTCCTTCCAGAACCATTGATGATCGTGTTAGCAACTACAGGCAGAGCTTTCCGCTGCTTGCGTTTGTTCTTCGTGCTTTAGCTTAATCTCTTCGGCTGTAAATTACAAACACAAATCAGGCGCAAACGGACGATGACGGAAGTTAGAAGTCAACATGCTCTTAGTAACAATGAAGCGAAATGGGACTTACTGTTATCGTGACGTTCGTCTTCCTTGATGATTCCAGGTAAAGCTCCGGCAATTCTACGGAAAAGCTGAACGAAGCAATATGAGGATGGGTGAGAATGAAAGATAACAAACTTGTTTTACGTTGTATCCAGCCTTGGCTGAGGTTTCGATGAACATGACATTGAGCTCTTTGGCTTTTCGTTCTCCTTCATCAGTGGTCACTTGTCTGCAAAGAAGAATGTATAGTCAGAGAAGGTCAAGGAATGAATCTAACCGTTTATCGCTTAAATCTGTTTTGTTTCCAACTAACATAATAATCACATCACTTCCACGTTCAGTACGAACATCATCAATCCACTTAGACGTTTGGTGGAACGAATTGGAATCTGAAAGGTCACACATATAGTTACAATTGATGACGAATAGAGGAACACATCAAACGCTATGTGTTTTGTTTCTATACATGTTTCCATATAAATCGCATGTGTAATGGAGAAGGAACGGAAAGATGGGAAAATCGAACTCCGAACTTCGTAACAACTAGAGAAGGTCAGTTATGATAGTGTGAGTCGAACTGTCAAATAAGGAGAAAGCGTAATCTGTTAAGATTAATGCAAAACAACAGAAAGTGAAAATCAAGAGAAGGCTAATGATACCAATACTGAGTATGGAAAAATTTCGAAAGTAGGCTATGGAAGAGGAAAACGACTGAGTTTCCTTGCGTAACGGGAATGATAGTAAGTTTGAAAACAGTCATGACTGACTTCGCATGTCATAAAATCGATCATATGAGGCAAACGATAGCCCTTATTTGAATTTCTAACCATGAACCGAAGAATTGGTTCGAGAAACATTCAACAGGCATGAGGATATGAAGTTATCAGATCGATTAAATCTTCAACTGGACAACTCAACATGATGGGATGTGAAAAGAGAAGAGAGTATTCTATTGGGACAATAAAATCGAATGTATTAAGGATAGACCCATAGAACTGAGTATTACACGGAACTTGGATAAGCTGAAAGGCTTGCACATAACAGAACAATAACTTTTTCCTTATTTGGAAGGTGAGGATGCTCTAACAAGAGTGGAAGAGCTAAAATAGGAGAGAAGGGATAAGAAATATGAGGAAAGCCGGATGATGAAGTACGCTTTGATCCTTTGTCAGTTTTCTTTTTGTGCTTAAGGATCAATGATGAGCAACGAGGAGGAGGCAAAGAACAAGAGAACAATTCGTGTGCAAGCGAGTAAAATTTCTTTCGGAATAGTGAAGTAATGACTGAATTTGAGAAAAACAGAGTTACAAAGTTGATTTAACGTATAAAAGCAAAAGTCACAAACAAAAAAGGAGACGTGGTTAGTCAATCGAAAGATTCGTAAGATTCAAACTTACTCTAGAAAGTACCTGATGGGGAAAGAGAGAGGTTAGCTCTAAAACCATAAGAGAAAATTTAAAAACGAAGTTCATGATGAGAGAAGGATAGCTTTCGATACACTTACTTGTTATGAAAATGATGAAAACAACCTACTTGTTATGTCATAAACAACAACAGCAACAGTAGAATCCCTAATGTACGATGGAATCAAAGAACGGAAACGTTCTTGACCTGCAGTGTCCCAAAGTTGGAGACGAACCTAACGAACAAATTAAAAACTGATCTGAACAACTGTCTTACTGTTCTGTCTTCCAAGTACATGGTTTTACTCAAGAAATCAATTCCAATAGTAGCTTGATATGTATTATCGAAAGAATCGTACATAAAACGAGTGATGAGAGAGGTTTTTCCAACTGAACAATGAGTTTCAATCAAGGGGATACAAGGAGTAACATACCACTCTGCTCTCCCAAGAAGACCAGCTTAAACTTTTTCAATGGATTACCGAAATCAGACGCCATCACTCTGAAATGAGCCACAATGGTAAAGATCTAATCGGCGTGGATGGTCAAACAAATCAATTAATGCTCAGCAATGTGCAAGGCTTGGTATGGACTACTTCGAGCTGTATTGCTCTCAGAGAACATATCATTCAAATGCAATTAATAAAACAACATATAAATTAATAATAATTTCAAGAAAAGGTTGATTATGAACTTTGTATAACGCCATGTATAGCATCTTATTCATACATAGACTAGTGCTGATGTGTTGGGTGTCCATACTGCTGCTCATCATCGCGTCAAGGGTTTTCGTGGCGGGACCAATTATTTGTTTTTTCAGCGGTTTCTTGGCTAGGATACAAAGTCCGCTTGTACCATGTTCCAGATAAGACATTCTTATCTAAAGAGAGCGTCCAAACTTCAGAATATAGTCCACATGGCTTCATACCATAGTTTTTTCCCTTTCTGTATTGATGTTTTCGTACTGCTACTCCATTTCTCGAATATCCAACTGAGATCTTCTGTATGCATATTTTGTCTTCAGATGCTCGGAAGAAGCTCTTCTTCGTTGAAATCCGCCACTTCTTTGCTTCGTTCTGTACAAGCACGTTCTTCTAGTTCTGGACTGAACTTCCGTAAGGATTTCGCTCTGTTTTTGAATTTTTTCTAATCGATACAGTATTCATTCTCTGTTTTCTTTTAAGAGTTTTCTGATGAACAGAAGCAGCTTCGAGACTCTGTACGCAAGTTCGTTCAGGAAGAAATCATTCCTGTAGCTGGACATTATGACAAAACTATGGAGTACCCATGGGATGTCATGAATAAAGCCCATGCTCTCGGTTTCCTTAACACAGACATTCCAGAGGAGTACGGTAGGTGTTTCCAAGAGTAAGGTCAGCAGCTTCTCATTTTCAGGAGGTATCGGACTTGACCAAATAAGTAATGTAATGGTCAGTGAAGAAATTGCTTATGGATGCTCTGGTTTGTCCTTGAGAATATAAATCTTTCTGAGTTATCAATTAAGGTATCGGAACCGCCATTATGGGCAACGGATTAGCGGAGACTCCTCTGATCCTCTGTGCCAATGATGACATCAAGAAGCGTTACTTGACCAGAATGGTTGAAGAACCTCTTATTGCTGTAAGTAGAGTATTTTCTTGTGATATTTTTGATTTTGTTTAAGGCTTATGCCGTGACTGAGCCAGGAGCTGGGTCTGATGTCGCTGGAGCTAAGACCAAGGCTGTGAAGAAGGGTGACGAATACATTATTAATGGATCTAAGATGTGGATCACAAACGGAGGACATGCTAACTGGTTAGTGTTTTCAAGATTGAAGTATAAGGAACTCACTCATAGGTATTTCGTTTTGGCCCGCACCGACGCTGATCCTAAGTGCCCCTCTGGAAAAGCTTTCACCGGCTTTGTAGTTGACGCTGACACCCCAGGATTGACTCGTGGAAGAAAGGTTTGAAAAAGCCACGAAAAAATTTATGAAAAAATATATCTTAGGAGATTAACATGGGACAACGCTGTTCTGACACTCGCGGGCTTACTTTCGAAGACGTCAGAGTCCCAGCCTCTAACGTTGTTGGAGCTCACGGAGAAGGATTCAAGGCAACTATCCTTATTCAGTAGAAATCTATATTGATTATTAAAGGTTGCCATGAAAACTTTTGATCGTACTCGTCCACTTGTAGCTGCTTTGGCTGTAGGTGTTGCTGCTCGTTGTCTTGATGAGGCTACCAAGTATTCATTAGAGAGAAAGACTTTCGGAACTCCTATCGTCAATGTGAGAATTAATTTGTATTTCCGTGTTGATAAACTAATTTATAGCATCAAGCCATCCAATTCATTCTTGCTGATATGGCAATGAACTTGGAATTAGCCAGACTTATGACTTACAAGAGCGCCTATGAGTCAGAACAAGCTCGTCCCGGATCTTATTACGCTTCCCTTGCCAAACTGTTCGCTTCTGAAACAACTAATCTTGCCGCTACAAACTGTGTCCAAGTAACTGAAGATGTCATTATGAGAATCTAAAAGTTTCTTCTAGGTCTTCGGAGGAGCTGGATTCAACACAGAATACCCTGCTGAAAAGTTGATGAGAGATGCAAAAATTTTCCAGATCTATGAAGGAACTAGTCAAGTCGGTGAACGTTATCGTTCTCTCTCGTATCTTTTGTTTTTAGATTCAAAGAATGGTCATCGCTAGACAATTGCTCGGACGAGTTAAAGCTAACGGAGGATACTAAGAAATTTCAGATTTACACTACGGTTGCATCTTCTTGTACACAACTTAAGCTCCATGATGTATTTATTAATTTATTTCGATTGAAGAAAGAAAGTATTTTAAAGTCAGAGTCTCAAAAATCGTTGCTCATTTTATTATTTGCGTTTATCGCCTTGCTATCTCCTGTTTGCCTTTTTTATGTTTTTTTTAATATGGCTTTGATAGGCATCATGCTTTCCCGTATCTTGCCAAGACTTCATCCTGTTGCCACAAATGTGTCCGCCACTAGATCAATGTCGTTCGGTACGTTATCAGTAAACGACTCGCTTATCAGAATGAACTTTAAGATTTGACCGATACCCAGAAAGAAATTCAACAGACTGCTCTGCACTTCGCCAAAGAGGAACTTGTTCCTATTGCTGCTAAGCATGATGAAACCGGAGAGTTTCCATGGGATATTGTTAAGAAGGCACATTCTCTTGGATTCATGAACCCTCAAATCCCTGAGAAGTATGGAGGACCAGGAATGTCAACTCTTGAAACAGCACTGATTGTAGAAGCCTTGTGCTACGGTTGCACAGGGCTTCAACTTGCCATCATGGGTCCATCTTTGGCCTTGGCCCCAGTTTACATTGCTGGTTCTGAAGAGCAGAAGAAGAAGTACTTGGGTAATTGTAACTTCAGAATGAAAGCTATTATCTCTGAGTGTCTTTAGGATGGTTAGCCGCTGAACCCATCATTGCTTCTTACTGTGTTACTGAACCTGGTGCTGGATCTGATGTAAATGGTGTTCGTACTAAGGTAAAAGAACCTCTTTCATTTTCTTACTGAATTGGAACTTGTTAGGCAGAGAAGAAGGGAGATGAATATATTATCAATGGTAGCAAAGCTTGGATCACTGGAGGAGGACACGCTAAATGGTTCTTCGTACTAGCTCGTACCGACTCTGATCCTAAAACTCCCGCTGGAAAAGCTTTCACTGCTTTCTTGGTTGATGGAGACACACCAGGAATTGTCAGAGGAAAGAAGGTTGGTTCGCATATTCCTCTCTCTCTCTCAAACAGTTGAAGTTCTTCAGGAGAAAAATATGGGACAAAGATGTGCTGACACCAGAACCATCACTTTCGAAGATGTTCGCGTTCCAGCTTCTGCTATTTTGGGATCACATGGTTCTGGATTCAAGGTGATATTCACGTGTTTGGTCATTATACCCGATTTGTGTGCAGGTAGCCATGGGTGCTTTTGATATGACGAGACCTGGTGTTGCTGCTGGTGCTCTTGGCTTATCATGGAGGGCTCTCGATGAATCAGCAAAGTATGCGCTTCAAAGGAAGACCTTTGGAACTGAAATTGCTAATGTAAGTTCAATAACTGAAATGATACATCAGCTACGCTGTTTAGCACCAAGCTGTCCAATTTATGCTCGCTGACATGGCCATGAATTTGGAGCTTTCTCGTTTGGTTACCTACCGAGCTGCCCAAGATGTTGACAATAAGGTAATGATGATGCGAGAAAAAAAAAGATTAGGTGCGAAGAATGATTTATGCTGTTGCACAATGCGAAGCAACCGGTTTGAACGCTGCAACACTTGAAAATGAACGCGCACGTGAAATCCATGTTTATGTTGCGGGCAAATAATAGAGTTATGCTAATTATTCAAAATGACCTAGTTCTATCGCAATTGTTATTTTTTAAGGTGCGATCATCATATTTTGCTTCGATTGCCAAATGTTTTGCTGCTGACACAGCTAACCAAGCCGCAGCCAATGCTGTTCAGGTAATGTCAGCATGTTCTCGATGTTGATAACAGAGTTCTGCAGATTTTCGGAGGAAACGGATTCAACAGCGAATATCCTGTTGAGAAATTGATGAGAGATGCCAAGATTTACCAGATTTATGAAGGAACTAGTCAGGTAAATGTTATGATGATAGTCACTAATAGTGTTATGGAACTACGAAACGAAAGGGAAATGTTTTGAATTTCAGATTCAACGAATGGTTATTGCTAGAATGCTTTTGGGTAACTTCCAACAAACCGGAACTAGCCGTACCAATTGAGGAATGGAGCCATCTGTCATGTTTCATTTGTAAACAATGATCCCCCCTACATATTTATTTATTATGTGTAATTAAAACATCTGTAATTGTAAAGAAGTGACTAAATCATTCGATAGATAGATAAAATTAGTCGATTATGCATTGAAACAATGAGATCATTTTCTTGAAACGCCCATCGTTACACACATGGCATTGTGTGAAGATGGAGAGAAGGAGAAGCAGTTTCGTATGTGACTTGTTGTCATTCGTTTATTGGCATCTCTACGACCCTACGGCGAGGTCGTCTTTCTCTTATTCATAAAGCTTTCTTTAGAAGTTCATTTGAAGTATGAGTATGCTTTTCCTCCTTCTAGTCGGACCATTCAGTTACTTGTTAGCCATATTATTCTTATTTGCTATGTTTAGACGATTAACAGGTAATTATCTTTTCGAACAACTTATCTTGACCTATTCCTTATCTTTTCAGAAAGAATACCTGAAGAGAGAAAACAGTTGCCTTGAACAGACACTTGAACTTGCCTTAACTCTTTCGATCAAGATGCTCATTATGACCAATTACGTGTATTTCCGAATGTTCTGAAAATATAAAGATGTTTTCACTCTCTTAAGCAGTTTGCTACGATACGAATGGTATGCGATTATGAAGAGAAGGGGTGAATCATTCCTTTTATGGATGGTAATGTCATGGAAAAGGTCTTGATGTAACACAGGCTATCAACTTCCTTTCCGATAGCCTTCCAGGAACATAACTGGTCAAACTTTCATTTTTCGTTAAAAAGAGAGAACGAGGATATAGGATATGAAGAGTTTTCTGTTCCCGTAGTTACCCTCTCTGCCCTCCTTCTCTCTCTCTTTATGTCCTTCGGTCCTTTCGTTCTTCTATCTTCCAGCATACAGTCGGATAAGAACTGGGTCAGTCACGGACCATAATCGATCGCATCCATCTGTGAAATACACAATTTCAAGCAATTTATAAAATTTATTTTATGTCTAATTTTGGTTAATACATGTATCAGCTTCTGTCTTCACTCTCGATCACCATCTCAAGATTTCCTTTCATCATCTGTGTTGGCATTGACAACTCGTGTTGTGTGTTGTCCGAACTAGACAGGTCTGTCCGGTAACCTTCGGAATCAATACAAAACCCTCTTTTCATGTTTTATTTCAACAAAATTTCATTTTTCTCACTTATCACAAATCCCAACCAACAACAACAACCAAAATCTCTTTTTACGAAGACTGTTCTCTCGTTTCTCCTTTTCCTTCAACTAGGCAGTCTGTAACCGACCTCAATTGCCCTCCATTTCTTCTATTGCAATCACAACAAAACTCTATAATTCGAGTGTTCGTCAGAATTTCATAGAAAGAGTTGTGTCTTTCAACTTGAAATTCCATGTTATGTTCATTTTCTTTTTGAGTTTCAGTTAAATATTGGATGAAGACATCATTTTTCCGCTGTGTTAACCCTTTTGGGATTCTCCAAGATTTCTTGGCTCACTGCTTCTATAACTATGGTCTCTATATCAGTAAGCATCCTAAGATGTTTGCTCTTGGTCCTCTCATTTTGACATGCATTCTTAGTTTTGGCATTTTGAATGTTCGCATGGAGGTAAGAAGTTGTTGATGACTTGTTCTTGTCATTCACGTCACCTTACTAGGATGATCTTCGGTTTCTCTACTCACCAGCTAATTCAAAATCTCGTCTTGAATACCAAGTTCATAAAGCTTTCAGTGGTGACTCATTGAATAAGTATTTTATCTTTTACTTTATCTTTCCAATTATTTCTTCAGTTCTTTCCTCTCCATCACAGTCGAATCTAAAGATGACGATACGAATTTGCTTAATAAGGATAGGGGACAGCTTATCAAGAAGTTCAATAGATTCGTGTTAGAAAACATGACTATCACCTTAGATGGTCAAACGGTACTTGACTACACGATACATGTTTCATCTCATATCTTTCTCTTCCTCAGATCAATTTCGGAAATGAAGTTTGCCCCAAGTTGAAACAATGTACTCTGTCGAATACCATTGTTGATATCTTCATGGATACTTTCTGGAGCACCAAGGTTTATTTGGCACTTCTTCATTCTCTGCTATAACTGGATGCTTTAGTTACGAAGTGATCCGAGAATCAAGTTCGAATATCCAACTATGAAATTCTTCGAGACTAAACTCTTCCTTCCAACTCATTTCTATGGAGTTCAGGAAGGGGGACCGTTAGGTATGGAAAGAATTGAAATGATTCATCTCATTTATCAAATACCATCTTATGAACAGGTAATAGATGACAAAAATAAAAATATTGATGACTTGACTCATTCAGCATACCTCAGAGGAAGTGTCAAAAGCCTTTGAACTTTCCCTCCGTGAAATTCTCAACCGAGATGGTTTTCCTTTCAAAACTTCCGTGTTCAGTCTTTCTATACTAAAAGATGAAATGCAGAAGAATGCCACTTATACTATCCCATTCATATCCCTCACTATTCTGTTACTTCTGAGTTTCACTGTAGGATCCTGGTTAGCTCCTTTTCCATTTCATTGGCACAACCTTGTTCATTCAGCATGACAGGTGATTGGGTGACATCTAAGCCCATAGAAGCGATGATAGGTATCTTAACTTCTTCGATGGCTATCATAAGTTCTGCTGGTATTCTCTTCGCACTCGGAGAGCCATTTATTTATCAGGTTTTCTTTTTTTTCGGTGTTCGTAGAAGAAGAAAAAATTCAGGTGACCGTTATGCCTTTCATAGCACTAGCCATAGGTGTAGATGACGTTTATGTCATGTTAGGTGCTTGGCAAGATACAAAGAGAACGTTACCTCCAAACAAACGTATGGCATTAGCATTAGAAGAAGCAGGAAGGTGAGTTCCCTATCTCTCTTCAAATTAAGGAAAGTTTTTTTTAAAGTGCAATCTCCGTTACCTCCATCACATCTATACTCTCATTCGGAATCGGAACATTCTCTTCCACACCCGCCATATCAATTTTTTGTAGATTTATATCGGTCGCAGTTTTATTTGATTGGTTTTATCAGGTTGAATCCAATTGCATAATTATAATTTGAACTCTTTTGCAGTTGACATTCTTTGCCGCGGTTATGGTATTGGGTGCTCGACGCGAGTCAGCAGGGTACCATTGTGTTTTTGTTTGGAAGAAGTGTCCCAAGGAAGAAATAGCTAAAGTTTATCATTGAGTGAAATGATTTATAGACTCATAACTTATTCAGGCAAAAGAACCTGATGCCATGTCGCCTACCAGACATTTCTTTTCCAATATTTTCGCTCCCATCATATGCCATCCACTAGTTCGTATCGCTCTGGTATCTCTCTGCTCCCGAGCTTCTCCCTTCTATTCATCTGAATTATAGTTCTTCACCTATGCTGTGTATATCATTCTGGCGTTTTATGGATGTTCTTTGCTTCATCCTAACTTGACTCCATCCAGACTGGTATAATCTATCTCTGCATTAGTCCATACAACTCAGATTTAGGTCGTTGATGATTCTCCTCTCATCGATTATTTGCATTTGGCTGAGAACAAAATTTGGGCCGAAGGCTTAATTGGAAGAGTTTACGTTACCAATGCTCCTGATTTTAGGAAGAATCCAGAAAAGGTAAGCCTTGTTAGTATATAGATGAGGCGATGGATTATTTGCAGATTGAGACTTTCCTTCAAATGGTGCACGAGCTTGAGACTACTCCATATTCGATGGGACCAAACTCTACTTCCCTTTGGCTTCAAGACTTCAACCACTACCGACAGTTCTTCACAGAAGGAGATGACAGGTAGGACTATCTATTCAACATATCCTAGTGATATCTCTGATCCAGATTCTATCACACCTTGAAGTCGTTCACACAAGTTTCATTCAACAATCACTGGGAAACAGATCTGCAATGGACCACTGATGCAGTAAGCCGGAGAGTGTTGAATGAAAAACCTTTGGCTTTTCCAGAAAGGCGAACCAGTTGTTGACAAGTTTATGTTCACGACAGCCTTCAAGATTGCAAGTTGGAATGTTCGTACAGAGCTTCTGCTCATGTGGAGGAATATAACATCCCATTACCCTGAATTCCAAGCATTGGTTTTTGACGAGAACAACTTTTACAGTGACCAAGTAGTTTCCCCTCTCGTACACTCATACATCATGTCATCGTTTATAGATGTTGGAACTCCAAACAACTACATTACAGTCCTTGGGAACAGCTATTCTGACGTTGATCACAGGTTAGTTACTGTACAGATCTCTGTTCTATACTTTCCATTAAGTGTGTATTGTGTTTGTTGCTGAATCTCAGATCGTATTCTGGGTAGTTTTCACTTTGATTTCAATGGATATAGGAACGGCAGGTTTTCTCTCGTTATGGGGTGCTGATCTTGACCCAACGACAGTAGTAAACATATTGGTAACACTCTCACTGTACAGTACACAAACCCATTAAGTAACTTCAGATGTCAATTGGCCAATGCATTGATTTCGCTACTCACGTCGGCTACAGGATATATCGTTCAGAGTTCACAGATCCGGATGAAAGAATCCGAGATGCTCTGGGAGCAATTGGATGGCCAGTTCTCCAGGCTGGTACTTCTACTCTTTTAGGTTTGTTTGAATATCAGTATGTTATCTCATTGAATGTTGCATAGCTATTGTCGTGATGATACTTGTTCCTTCGAATGCAGTTCGAATGTTCGCTAGAACATCCGTGCTTGTCGTAGCAACTGGTTTGTTCCATGGTCTTCTGATTTTGCCCATAACTATAAGGTATCTTAATGAAAGTCTATACGAAACTGATATGAATGTATTCAGAACGTTTGCCAGTTCAGCGAAAGCACGAGACTCAACTGCTGTTAAACACTGACTGTAGGATGATGCCGTCAGTCATCCAGAGAGATATACGTGTGCGTATTTGGTGCCAAACTACTGTGAAAAGCTTTTTAGAAAACGTATATAGTTAATTGAAACATCTACTTAATAACATTGTGATTAGTTTATTTATGAAACATACATGGATATGATCACTCTTTCAAAAATCTCAAAACTTTCGAAATTATATTTGCTGGTTCAGTAATGTTGAAGTTGCTTCTACTGGTGTACATTGATGATGCCACTTTATAAATTATTGTTTTCACTTCTTAACTATATGTAAGCATATGAAGAGTAAAGGTACAATCACAATAAGGGCCAAACAATCATTGCCATCACATCCGAATGAGCTGGAGCATTCCTTGACGCAAACTAAACCAACTTGATATGAGCTTGACGTGAGAAAGCTCTACGCTGTCTAACACCTCATTGAATCAGAAAATGGTGACTCAAATAGCTTTAAATTGTTTTTGTAACAGATAAATTTAGAAAAAGGATAGAAAAAATCAAAAAGATGTGAAGATTAGAGAGAAGATGGCAGGTGACAAGTCTCACTAATCGATTATTTCCAGCTCTTTCCTCAGCACCAGCACAAGTTTATCATTTCCTTCCTCTCATCACGCAAACAGATACTCAATTTTTTGTGTCTGATCTCTCTGACCCATCTGGTAAGCTCGTTCACCGTCTTGTTCTTAAGAGATAGACCAAATTACCCTTCCTTACCATGTTTATCATCTCTTGAGACATCCGAACCATTCGGACTCTTCTCCGCCGATCACACCAAAACATTCAGTTTCATTTCTTCTCAGAAGTTTCAGAATTGTATTTCGAACATTCTAATCGTTAAGCTAATCCGTAATCATTTGTACCTCTTCGTATTCTGCTTGTGTGTGATTCACTCAGATTGCTTTGTGTTCGTTAGGCTACTGAACCATTCAGCTCTTACTCTAACAGTCTCTTAAACGTTATGCTTATGATGATCTGCTTTGAATGCCCAAAGCTATGTTTTCTTTTTTCTTCCATTTCGTTCAGTAGGAGTGAGTTCTAAGCTTCAATCCACCTATATCACTCCTTCCTCTCCTACAACTCGTAAGGAAGAGGAAAATGTGATTTGGGAAAGTCGTTTGACGCAAGTTGTAAATTATGTGAGCCGCAGCCCAAACAATGAAGAATTGCAGACTATCAACTATGAAATTCAGAGACAATCCACCTGTTGTAAGTATTGTTGAGCGGAGGAGAGCATGTTCTCTCCTAATCAGCTGAAAGACTCAAGAACTTGTATATAAATCAAAGAAAATGAAGAAGGAGAGGAAACCTCATTTTCTAAATTAACGTTTTTGATTGTTTTTGAAAGATAACTGAAAGTCTTTGTTATATTCGGTTGAAGCTGTTCATTATCACACACGAATGATCCCTCTTCTCTTGCTCTCTCTCCATATATCTTTCTCTCGCTCTTTCATTATCTCTGTCAATCTCTGACTATCAGTCATATCCTTCAGTACAATCTCATTCGTCTCATTATCTTTTGACTCTCCATTTCATGTTCTGTTCCTTAACGTTAACTCTATAATTCTTTCTTTATGACTTGATCCAAAGTGATTTTGCTTCCTTTATATCTCATCTTGAACCTCATTGCATTCGAACTTCGATTTCATTCGATCTTACACCTGCTTAGATCATAGATGAACCACAGATTGAAGCTAGTTGTGAACGATCATGATAATATTGTGAACAAGATGATCACACTTATGATCGTTTAAGCTTCTCAGAAGCTGAGGCAATGAAGCTGTGTGCAATAAATTTATATTTTGACTGCCAGTGAATGATTGGATCAGAAGAAGTGACGAATGGAAGATGTGAAAAAACGATTCTCTTTTTCATCTCTGAATGTAAAATGCTTCTGTCATCATCTCAGGGTTTTATTGAAATCACTCACTCCTCGATGTAATTTGAGATTCAACTACCGTGTGAGCTTAGATTATGAGTCAATCTGTACTTCTTTCAACTTTCCTTTCATTCAAACTTCTTCTTTTTTTCCCGAAAAATCATGTTTCTGTCAGTCAGATAAGACAACTACGTCTTAACCACAAGGCAGAGACACAGTTGCTTTTCAGACTGAAATTCATTCGTCTGAAACTGAACTTCATGTAGTGTAACACTTACATGTAAAGTAAGACTCACAAACTCATTGCTCAAGCTGTATCTATGTCATCTGAATTGTGTTTGTTAACATAGACGTGAAAGTGATAGCATATCTTCACTGGAAGTCATTCCCAAAATGAAAATGACCAGATGATCTATCATTTCATTTGCAATATGCTCTAGCAATTAGAGTTGGAGCGTTAGTAAACAAAGTTAGGAACTGGATGCCATCGCATAAGTAATAGCCTGTTGATACTAGTTTCATATGTCCCCAGACTGTCTGGTCTTACCTACCTTTCCCACATTATTTTTCTTTTTTTCAATCACATACCTCATAGAGAAAGAATCTTTATGAGCAATGAAGATAAATTCAAATGGATAACAGTGATTAAGCGAACATGTTTGATTGGTTGTTGACATGGCTGCGTGGATCATTTGGTCCCTTAACGAGGTACGAGTTCATTCCTTTAAAAGAGACAAGATAGTTATGATAACATCAGTACAAACCTTATTATGTCCAAGTGCTCTGTACTTCCAGCTCATTCACTTCATTGCTTCTCATGCTTTGGCAACTAAGCTTAATAGTTCGTTAATGAGAGCCAAATGAGGAAGAACGCATGATTTGATAGCTTTTCTTTCATCTTAACCGATTCTGAATAGCTAGTAGCGCTTATGAAGTGATAATCATCAATCATTCTCTTATAATTACCATGACCAGGTTATATACTATGTTGTTCGACAATTTGTTGAAAGATGGCGAAAGAAAAACGTTATTTACACTATATTCTTATCCTGTGATGCTATTGAGCTGTTTGAAAACACATGTTTCCTTCTAAAAGACTTTGTCTTTCATTTCCGTCCTCTTCTCCATTCTCCATCTGTATTCTCTCTCTCTCTCTCAACCTCTACCTCTCTCTCTCTCTCTCTTTTTGAATCTTCATCCCGAGATGATGAAGGGAAACTCTTGTAGTTCAAATGAGATGATATGAACGTAAGCTGCAAGAGTCTATTGAAGAAGCATTGAAAGATGAAAGAGATGGGTTGTTTCTATTTCTTATCATTCTTCTTCTTTTTTTTGTGTGTATGTCATCATCATGTTCATCTTGATGTATTCTGTAAATTATCAGAATATGTAACGACTTACATCTCCATCAACTGTAAGAGATCATTGAGATATAAGAGATTTCAATGAATATAAGAAGAAAACGAGTGAATGGAGGAGGATGAGAGAAGCAGCTAGATGATCTATCTTTCTACAGCTTCTTCAATTTGTTTGTATCAATTTTTTAAAATAAAATACTGATTAAATGAGTTCGAACAGCAACATAAGAACACAACTGAATGTCACATTCATCAGACGTGTTGTGTGTTGCTTCGCACACCGACAAATCACGTTTTCTTACAAATTTTCTTTTAAAAAATCTTTTTTTTCTTTTTCTTCTTCTTCTTCACTTTCTACTTGATCGTTTGGTACTTGAGCTCAGACGTACGTTCAATTCAGTTGTCTTTACAAGTTCATAATAGGATCCGCTAACTGATATACACAATGAAATGAAGGAAAATGAAGAAGGAAGGCATAGACAAGCCACTAGGAGAGATGAAGCCTTCCCAAACAAATTCTCTTTTTCTTTCTTCTTCTTCTTCTTCTTTTTTTCTTCCAAAAAAGGGATTATTGTGATCCTTTACATTTCTACTCATTCTCTTTATTAATTAACTTTTCTTTTTCAATAGACTTTTCTCTTCAAAATACCACAAAATGCAAATGATGAAGGAAAAGCTCTTCTAACATCATCCATTCTCTATTCCACCCCTCACCTCTTCTCATTATCTTTTCGTTGTCTTCATTATCACTTATGTTTCAATCATACTCATCATCACTGTCATTCCTGTTAGTAATACTATACAATGCTGTTTAGCATAACACGTCTTCCGTGTTTGCGTGGAATCTCACGTAACATCCTTCCTCATTCATACTTCCATTGACGTGGCGAACGGTTGCTTTCATAACCAAAACTATCAATAGTTAAACATTCCTATCGATACTTTCTTTAACTATATGTAGAGATGAAGAAAATGAAATGAAAAGAGTGAGAGAGGGTTAGAGAGCAAGAGAATTACAGAGAGAATGATAAAGAGAGTAAGAGTTATGAGGAGAGAACGAAAGTGACAGACTAGAGAGGCAACCTGATCTCAGCTGTTTCAAACTGACTTCAGAATACTTCATTGCTCCATTAAAGTATTTTCCATTTTTCTTAATTCAATATCATTTTCATTTTCAAAACTATTTCGTTTTTCAAAAATAGCTTTTGAAATACTATTATGAGGATTATTGGATTTGATCAAATGTCACACATGGCTTCTAACCCAGCTTATATCTCGTATAACAAACGATATTAACTGGATATTAGAAAACTTGTTTAGTTAGTCGGCTTCATCTATAAACTATGCCATACTTTGATCCACTTATGGCTTTTTTCATCTATTTTCTGCTCGCTTTCCGTCTTTTGCATTGTGCCATTGCTTTTCATCTGTATGCTCTGCTCAGTTACGGATCTGGAATATCTAAAGAGTTACTTTACTTCTTCTTATACCATATAATCTCTTTTTCCTTTTTTAATTAAAACTCCTTCACTCTCCACCTTCTTCTCTCTCTTCATCTCACTTCCCATCTCTCTCTCTCTCTCTCGCTCTCTATCTTTCCCTCCCTTTCTCTTCTTTCTATGGAAGATGAAACCTACCATAGCTTGACAGTCTACACTCTTGTTTGCTTTTTATCGTTCAAGAACCTGAGGTTTCCATCGAAAATTCCCTTTTAAATCTATCGTCTCGTAGAAATATTTTCTGATCGAGAAAGCTTTGAAATATTTCTACTTGACTGAGCTTCGTTCAATTACCTTTCACTTGCAAATGTTATTTTGTTCCACCTCCTAATATGGACATGAAAAGGACAAACACGTCAATCATACATAAACCTCATCCTGGAAGTAAGAAAAAAAAGAAAAAAGAAAATATATTGAGAGAGAGAGAGAGAGAGAGAGAGAGAAATCGAGATATTACCTCTAAGCTACCTTGGGCAGACTTCTTACAAAGTTGGAGGCAAAACCTTCTTTACAACGAACGAAATCACATTTTGCTTGCGGCAGATCTATCATAACAGCCACACATCATTATCCAATAGTGCCATCTGACATTGGCCTTTCAATCAATTTATTCTTTCCTCACTTCATTTTCTTTAACAAATCTTATTCTCTTCATATCTTTGTCTCTCTCTCAATCTCTCTTATCTCTCATTCAAACGCTTTATCACCACCTTCACTTCTTAATGAAAACTTTAGCTGATGGATCGCTCCATGTTCCTCTCCCACATATTCACAAACCATTCGTTCGCTTCATCGTCCTTTTATCTCTTTCAATACGCATGCACTTCACTCATACAACCGTTCACATCTTCATTTCACTCTTAGCCAACCTACTCTGCCGTGAAATCGTATATCAATGTAAAGAAGTAATCCCTTTCAATGTCTTCTGATCACTTCTTCTTGTATCTCATCTTCTCTATTGTCGTTTATCTCATTTTTTTTTCTTCTCTAAAAATATTTGTTTTATGTCATTTTCAAGTAACTGTCAGGATGTAGACGAGTATTTTCTATTTTCTTTTCTCTCCAAATTGCTTCTTCATTATTAATATCTTGTGTTCTTGACTGTCAACTTATTATCATCCAAACACTACTACTGTTTGATTGCGTGGTACATTTGATAGAAGACTGTGATGTGATGTCTCCCTCTATTCAGAGAGAGAGAGAGAGAGAGAGAAGTCTTATGAGCAGAAAGTGCATTCAGACGACGACAGTAGTCATATGCGTCTTGTAAACATTTTTGAGAACTTTCTGCTCATTTCTGATTACATCTTCATAGAACAGTTTATGTAGAAGACACATGTGAGCATGTGTGTGTATGGCCTTTCGCAAGCAAGATGATCCATTTGAATATATATAGACTGCAGCACAACCAATCATTGAATTTTTAATTTGAGCACGTTCTTCCTTCTCTTTGCTCTATCCTTTTAACCTTCTATCTCTTGTCATCTACTTTCATCACAAAATTCAAATTTTCGATCTTTGTTTATCAGAACATCGTCATTGTTTGTTGTTTCTTTCCATTTATCGACGCTTGTTCGTTTGTGATGTCGATTCACTGCAAGATCGAATATCTCAGGACAGGTGTCTGAACTGAGTGCGGCTTAAATATCCTTAACAACATCTTAAAGGCTTTAAGCTCATCCCAAATTTATTCAACTTTGGCCGCTATGGACTTGTCGTTTTCATTTTTTTCTTGTTTGACGTGTCTCCCACGCAACCACTCGTGTTCCTGTTACTCATTTACCTTGTTTCTCTGAGAACACAAAAGCCGAAGACCTGCTCTTCCTTTCTTTTTGTCCGTCTATCAAGCTTATTATCTCTCATTATCTGTTTCTCTCTAGTTTGCTCGTGCTCCATCTTCTTGCTCAGAATAACGACCGAAAGACATGTTAATCTATGAAGAGGATAAGAGATAACGCAGAAGCTCAGAGACTGTAGAGTCTCCGTGAGTTTGTTTGATTTAAGCATACCCCACCCCTTCCTATTCTTGTCAATATCGCTTTAACATCCTGTCTGCCAATAGCTCCTCTCTTAGTTAAATTAAAAAACTAATTGCTTTCATAAGCTTTCTTGCTCATCTGCATATCATCTACTGTATGATACTCCTCATTCACTCTTGAGTTGGAGTTGAGAAAAAAAAAAGAATTTGAAACTTCATTCTCTCGTCTTGTTCGCTGAAGTTGTTGTCTAAGCTATGATTTTGCAGGTTGACAGAAAAGAAAAAACTTTTATCGAGCACAATCAGGCTGTGCTACTGAGCTTGATCAAATGAAAAGAAACAGTTAAGAACCCATAACTTAAACCTTCAGTGTTTGTAATGATAAATATTGTTGTTCTAAGCACTTTTGTGTTGCAGGTAAGGTATATCGTTGTTTCTAGCTTCTTACAGACATCTTCAGATAAGCTGCATTGATGTTTTATATCTTCACGATGGATCTCCCATATTAGGAGAAGAAACACTCTCTGCCAATGGTAAACCGTTAACACAATTCCTTGGTATTCCATTTGCAGAACCTCCTATTGGTAACTTAAGGTTATATTTTCATTTCTCTTCTAACAATCCATATCTACTCTTACAGATTTCGCAAACCCAAACCGAAGCAACCTTGGCGTAGTGTTCTCGACGCTTCAAAGTGGCCCAACTCGTGCATACAAGTAAGAGATTGAGGGCGCTTAGCTATACATGATAGAAGTGCCCTGTACATTATAATGCTTATATAGTTTGGTTCTTGCACAGTCTCAACATAGAAATGTTCGCTCTCACATTGATCGTTTGATATAAACACTGTACGCTCTATACAAGGCTGCCAAGGGCACCGCGTGCATATCAGTCTCGTGCTTAGCACGTCATTCTCCTAGCTTATAACTTTCCTATTTATAGTAAGAGGAACTCAATCTCCAGAATATCTGTTTCTGATGTTTCCACGAGTGTGTTTCATTCTATTGTTTTCAGGTTCTCGACACATACTTCGGCGATTTCTATGGAGCTACTATGTGGAACGCTAATACACCTTTATCGGAAGACTGTCTATACTTGAACGTCTTTGTTCCTGGGAAGGTAAAATCAAATGGAATAGTTTATATGTACAAGATCTTCAACAGGTCGATCCGAACAAGAAACTCGCCGTTATGGTTTGGGTGTATGGGGGCGGTTTCTGGTCAGGCACAAGTAGTTTGGATGTATATGATGGCCGGATACTCTCTGTGTAAGGATGAAACTGCAGTTTGATATAGTTTATACTGTAGTTTCAGTGAAGAAAATGTGATTCTGGTGTCCATGAACTATCGTGTATCTGTTCTGGGCTTCCTATACTTAGGACGTCCGGAAGCACCAGGAAATATGGGGTTATGGGATCAGCAAATGGCTCTGAAATGGGTAGGATGCTATAAATACACAAAAGATACATTGAATCAAATTTTAGGTTCATAAAAACATTGATAAGTTCGGTGGAGATCCAACCCGAATCACTCTGTTCGGGGAGTCAGCTGGTGCTGCATCCGTGAACATGCATATGCTGAGTGAAAAGAGTACTCCGTATTTCCACGTAAGAAACTAACTTGTTTATATTGATATGAATATTCCTTGCAGAGAGCAATTATTCAATCTGGATCAGCTACATCTCCCTGGGCTCTTGAGTCTAGAGAAGTGGCTTTGGCCCGAGCTGTAATCATTTACAATGCAATGAAGTGTGGTAATATGAGTTTGGATCAACCAGACTATGACAAGATACTAGACTGTCTACAGAGGGCAGACGCTGAACTGTTGAGGTATTAGTTAGATTGTGATCATACTTCATTATAAAACAGAGAAAATGAATGGGCTCCTGTCAGAGAGTTTGCTGATTTCCCTTGGGTGCCTATAGTAGACGGAGACTTTCTTGTGGAGAATGCAGCAACTTCACTTCGTCAAGGTATTCTACGAAGATCTAGTCCGGGTTCTGAACAACTCTTTCAGGAAATTTCAAAAAGACGCAGCTTCTTATTGGAAGTAATCATGATGAAGCCATTTACTTCATAACCTATCAGTTGCCAGTAAGTGTCACTATCTTTGAACGATCAGTAATATCATTGCCTTCAGGACATTTTCCCTGTTAATGAGTTCTTCTCTAAAAAGGAGTTCTTATCTGACAGACAGACTTGGTTGAAAGCAGTTTACGAACTACTTCCAAGACATATGGTGAAGAGTCATCTGGGACTTCCATCCATCTTGCATGAGTATGAACCAGCAGAATTTCCAGGTAAAGGCGGAAAGCCAGATCTCATTGATAGTTTTAATTGAAGCAAGTCCGTTTGATTGGCTAGATGGAATGGAGAAGATGCTGGGCGATTACCTGTTTACTTGTAGTGTGAACGAGATGGCTCTGGCGAGTGCAAAACATGGAGCCGATACTTATTATTACTATTTCACTCATAGGTATCAGAAAATAGAACTCCCGGTTCTAAAACCATGTTTTCAGAGCATCAGCCCAAGTATGGCCTGAATGGATGGGTGTTGTTCATGGCTATGAGATTAATTTAATTTTCGGAGAGCCTTACAATAGCAAGTTCAACTATACAGCTGAAGAACAAGAGCTCAGCAGTCGATTCATGAGATACTGGGCAAATTTTGCTCGAACAGGGTATGTTGAAAAGAAGTTTCTGTAATATTTACTTCTTTGAAGAGATCCCAACAAGAATGAAGATGGAACTTATACGCCAGATGTTTGGCCGAAGTATAACGCCCAAACAATGGAATATATGAATATGACCGTTGAATCTAGTTATAGTAAAGGAGCTAAGAGGTAGGAATATGGGAAAGAGACTGAGATGACGATCCTTATTGAAGAGTTGGACATGGACCTCGTCGTAAGTCTTGTGCATTCTGGAAAGGATATTTACCAAATTTGATGTCAGCAGTTGGTGAGTGGTAAATTGAAGAAGCAAGTAAATGAAAAGCTTTCAGCGGACGTTGGTGATCCATTCCTATTGTGGAAGCAACAAATGGATCGTTGGCAGAACGAATACATTACGGATTGGCAGTATCATTTCGAGCAATACAAGAAGTATCAGACGTATCGTCATGCTGATATCGATACGGAAACTTGTACGAATGACTAGAATTCTATTCCCTCATCAGAAGAGCTAAGATATATCGGGTTTTATTGAGTTTTTTCTATTTCTATCATAAGTTAAAGATTGTATGGCATTCTTACAAAGTTACCACGTTGCTCTACCTTGAGTGACTAACTACACTCACGTTTTCCAAATCATGCTCTTTCACAGCTGTTGACCAAAGATGTGTGTTCTCATCACTTTCCTTCGACTGACACTCGATTGTTCTTCTTGTTTTCGATAATTCAAGCCTCTATCTATTCAGCAATTTCTTTCATCGATGACTCTGATAACTCAATCCTCCCATATCTTCTCTATTATATTCGATTAGAAACATTATGACTTTGTGCCTTCGTTTCCAAACCAACCTATCGCCTAGTTCGATAGCTATATGCTTCGTCAACAGATGTACTCATTTTCCCTCCTGACACATTCCTTTCGGGCTTACTTCTTGCCTCCTTTCTTCTTCCTGACATATATTCTCTGTTGTATTTATATTTTCGAAAGTTGATCATAGACGGCTTCTATTGTCATTCAAACTCGGAACTGTTAAGATAACTCTCAGTCAGGTCATTGAAAACTTTGTTCAGAAATCTATTTGTACATAAACTGATACGTGTCAATCCATGTGTGTAAGTAAAACTGCTTTTCCCTATTTTGGGGAAGTTTCGGCTTTTCCTTTCAGCATCTCAGGTACAGAATTGAAAGAAACGTATTCTACGCAATAGTCTACTAGAACAGGCTCTTTAAAAGTTGATAGGTGTCGACTAGTCTATCGATGATATCCAAATGGTAATTGGCTATATTGAAGAGTTTCTGCATCTGTACTTACCTATGATTTACCCTCATCCGATTCAGTTTTTCGAGCTCTTTCCAAATATGGTACTCGTTTCTTATTCCGTTCATTCAGGAACGAGATATCCCCTCGTAAACTTTCCTTCACAATGACCACGTAACGTACGTCGTACGATGTACGTTGTGGAAGTTTATGAGTACACGCGAAGTTTCACGTATCACGGTCCCCATGGACCAGATCCCTAGGGGGAGGCGAAACTATGACACTCAGAGTCGCATTTTTTTGAATTTTCAATTTTTCCCTCTCTCTTGATCTCGTGTCGGGACCAATAAAAATTTGGAAAAATTCCAAAAAACTCATAATTTATATGCTTTTTCCTTGTTTGTTTTTCATAGTTTTCTTCTGTTTTAATGATTTTTCGTAGTTTCTTCCTTGAATGTTAGAAGGTTGAGCAGCTTTACTTAGCTTTTCACAAGCGAATCTTCTGTTTCCATTCTTCTTTGACACGGCTTTCGAATAAAAAAAATTTCGTTCAATTTCGTTCAATTCCAAGAGAGTTACAGCGTTTTCCATGCTATCGTTAACATCTGATGCACCACCGCTCCATGCGCTTCAGATTCTTCAAATGGAACGGGTGTCATTTCATTTTTTCCAAAAAAAAAAATAAATTTCCGGCGTCAAATCAGTTCATTTCCTGAGCGTAGCTTTTAGATTGAGCGGTCGTGTTTCACGTTTCACGTGAAATAGGCGTTTGGCAGTGATGTTGATCGAATTGATTTTACTCAATTGCTCCTAACTCACTCAAATCCCAACCAATTTGTTTCATTTTTTCTGTTTTCTACCTTTAATGCTCCTTCAACCATTTTCGTGGTCTCGCCTTTCCATTTGTCACGTGTGTTGTCCTACTTTTCGTGCCTTACACATTAACTTTATTAAATTAATTTATGTAAATTTTTAGAATTACCATGAAAAGCTAGGCAGTTTCTTATAAGGTTCTTTCTCCGCAAGATAGCCTGGCTCACTACAGAGAAGCTGAACCACAGGTAATGCTCTAGTTTGTGGAAATCGTATATATATATTGTACTCCGCAGGTATACGCCAGAATTATTATCGCAGAACTGATGATGAGTTAACCAACTTCAATTTGGGGAATGCAGTTTTTCAAGCTGGATGCAACCAAAGTTTGACATGTTCTCTTCTCTTTGTGATTTTTTTGTTTTGCAGATGAAGGCATTCTCAGCAAAGATGTTAATACCTTTTGCTTCCCGCCAACAAGGTTTTTTCGGGATGAAAGGCACAGTCAAAAAACGGCAGATAGAAACGTAAATTTGGGTACCTGTCGTTTATAGCTTATTGATGTTCAGAATACAATTGGGACCATGTTATCGGATTTCCGACAGTATCTCTTTATTTCTGAAGGTGACCCAGAATGTCTATGCTGGGTTGCACACAACGAAGTTGTCAATGGCGAAATAAGAGGAGAACTTCTGGAATCTCCCGACAATTGTAATGTGAGTGATATTCTGTTTTCTGTTGTTAGTTACCCCAATCGTTTCCATCAGGAATTCATCAGTTGTTGTTCACGTGAAGCGCTGGTCAATGTTTTACAACATATCATTATGAATTATAAAGCAATAGAAAGCAACTAGGAGCGGATTCCTCGATCTCACGATGTTGAACGCTGATACTCGACAAATGACGGTAAGTCTTTTAGAGCATACTTTGAGAAAACAGACCCAAGTAAAAACACATTAGGTTTGGGGAAGAGAGAAACTGAACTTTCATGGAGCATGTTCGTCAGATTTTAATCCATAAAAGTTGCAAAACGGAAAGATCTCTGTTATTGAACTTGAAAATGAAAAACAATAGCTGTTTTGATGTCTACGTTTATCAATTTTTATCTCGATTATTTTTACTTAAAAGTATCGTGAACTTTTAAGATGCGATTGAAAAAGAACCAATCGAAGCTGAATGTCCGTGTATGTCTCTCCGGTATAAAAATGCCCCCACAAGTCTTACTGTATTCCATTCGTTTGACTGGAACTGCGTGTTCGAAAAGTGAAAAAAAAAGTATTCAGCAATTACTTTCTGCTTATTCAGATGACGCACGCAGTAAGAGAAAGATTCCAATTAGGACAAAATATTGAAACTTATGTGTTTCTCGATTTCGGAACTACAGGGTTTTACCCTGAAGATGATCAATCCAACAAGAGTCCCATACGTAATCCTCTCACAGATAGGTACTACCTACCTTTACTTGAATTATTTAAGCAAACGTTGTGGATCCGAGAATCGTTGAAATTGGTATGGTAGCCGTGGAAAGAAGTGATTTCGAAGAAGCAGTCACGAAGATCGAAAAAAAAGTGATTTTTAATATAAAAACATATATGAAGGAGGTTTAGGAGGATTTCGAATCCATCGCCGCCGTTTTCACATGCCCTGTAAATCATGGGCTTACAGGAGATGAATTGGATGAACATCTACTTCGAATCCAGCCAGCACAGGAAGTGCATACGTTTTCGGAGGAAAAATGTTTTGGAGAAGAATGGTCTGACGTCAAACTTTTCTTGGATGGACTTAAAAAACCTATCTGCTTTGGTACATAATTAGCTGAGGTTATTCCATTTTTGTTTCATTACAGTGGCTCTCGGTGGCTCAGAGTTCCACTTTCGCGTGTTGCTATCAGAGCTGCAAAGAGCTCATATAGATTTGCAAGAAAGCTTAAAAAATGTATTTGATTGTTCTCTGTATGACAGTAATGTTTCAAATTCAGTGCTTCTTCGCCGACAGCATATCTGCTTTCACAATAACCGACCATGTTTACTACCACCGCATAAAGGATATGGATACAACGAATTCCATCAACCAGAAAAAACAGTTGAAATCCGAAGATCCTTTCCAAGATTTGGAAATCAACAACTGGCCGTTTGCTATCAAAGCTCGTTTTCAACCTTGTTTCATACGGTAAACTTAAAGAAAGTCCATCATAAGTACAGATGTTCAGGAAAGATGACGGTGATTGGAGCTTCAGTGAGAGCTCATACAAAAAAGTCAAAAAGAGCTACAAGATAGAAGTTCTCTACCAATCTGTAAGTCATCGTATGTGTTCACAGTTTCAATTACATGCTCAGATCTTCGGCGAGTCATTCAGTGCTCACAACACTGTTGACAACTGTAAAGCAGTATTGAAGGTGTTTATAAGTTTTTTCTTCCAATGTTATTTATTTTTTCAGCTATGCTTGGCATTCAATACTGCTGCTTATTTTGACAAATCGTCAGGGCGGCTTGTTGACCTGTAACATTCCTGCCCTCACTAAAACCCTTTTTATGATGTTTTATAGCTTTTATCATATCAGTACGATTCGAAAACAACTGAATAAAACTGATTTTTCAACACACAACCGTTCCTTTGTTTTTCTGCTTATAAATGATAAACGTCAATCCCGCTCTTTAGCATATCTATCAAGTGCGTTTTGTGTATGTTCAGTCCTTACCTTACAGGAGAACGAATAAAATGAAACAGATAATTGAACCAACCTCTGAGCCGGTTGAAGTTCAATTTGATCAGCATTTCAACGGGAAGGAAAGGTTGGGCTTTGAGACTTTAGAGAATAGTCTTTGAGATTTGTTCGATATGAAAAGAGTGTCTATAGGACAGTTCAGAGTTCACATTGAAGCATGTTCCCTTTCTCCAAACGATGATGAGTGCCAAGTAAGGCTTACAAGAATCTACTTTGAAGAAACTTGACATGACATTCGACATGTTTTTGAGTTAGCGCCAACGCAAGGAATTGTATCTCAACTGAATTATAAGTGAGCTTTCATAAGAAACTTACAAGCTTTCAGATAGTATGGACGTAGAGAACACAGAGAAATCTTGGCGAACGAGCAGTGCACGCCTACAGGTACCGGATGCAATGGAAATCAACGAGCAGAAAGTTGAAGAAACTACTACTTTGAAGTAAGGATTCACTTTGTCATTAGAGAAATCCAGAAACTTTCTTTTGAAGTCGCAAATTTTGACTCAGCCCAATTTATTTTGAGGAAAACAAAATAGACAATTTTGAACAGTTCCCCATTTAGGGCCAAAAATTTTCTCCTTAATTTTTTTAGCTTTTCAGGTGCAGAATTGAATGCTGGTCATCGTGAACTAGGAGAGACTTCTCGAAAAGACCAATATCTGAAGATATAAGCTTCATAAGATTTCTGACGCGTCGCGGTTCTTTGGGATGAGCTGTGCTCCAATGAACACAGTCCATTTCTGGAAGTTCGATGGAAGTTTCAACTTGAATTCTGATGAAGGTACGTCTTTCGATTGTTCATTCACTTGCTTCTACTCTGTTGTGTTGTTGTTGTTTCATTGTGTTTGATATCGAAGCTACATATGTCTTAGGATTTCCTTTTGCTCCCTCTTGACTGTTGGCGCCTTCGAAAATTTTTGTTCGCGTTCGTTGTGCCTTGTTTCTCGATTGATCTATTTCTTCCGTACCTGTAGCTTTCGACTTGGTCAATTCCTAAATGTCGAAATCGAGAATCGGAAGATATCATGAGGGTTTATTCAATTTCTTTTTCTTTTTTTCTTTTTATTTGACGTTCGTTCTGTTTCG
>CALQYR020007501.1:679889-719869 GCA_943334845.2 Auanema sp. JU1783 | reverse complement strand
GTATGTACGAGTGCGGAAACTTTTCAATATAGCCAATTTCGTTTTGACCTCTTGATGACAATTCAACACCTAACAACATTCAAACTGACTGTTACAAGAGAAAAAATCAGAGTTATCTTAACAGCTCCGTTCGAGTGACAATAGAAGCCGTCTATGATCAACTTTCGAAAACATAAATATCACACAGAATAGATGTCAGGAGAAATGAAGATCATAGCTTGAAGTTGCAATTTCAAAAAATTGACTTGACGCGTTCAATTGTCAGAAAAGTTTCAAGACCTGTTGATGCGAGGTGGTCTCATTACAACATATGTAAACTTCGAGTTATTTATTGAATCTGCTGTTGTTTAAGCTAAAATGGAACATTACTATCTTGTTGAATGAAGATTATTTTTGTTCAGTCGGTCTCCTAACCTTAACTGCATGATATCACCTCTGCCATGTTCAACACTTAAAGCTACATCGCAAACGCAAGATAGCCCGTGGCAGAACCAGAGTCAGAGTGGCAAAACCTTAGCCAACACCTGAGGCCACAATAAAATTTTTGAAAATCAAGAACTTCACAAAGAAGTTCATAACTCAACTTTAGGGTCTTACCAATCCAATCTACACTTGAAAAATCTTTATTTGAAGACCGAAATGTTCGATCCTTTTTTGACTCGTCAATCCTGAAACTCCACGTTTACCCCGTAGTATTTTTGATCTGATTTTGGTCCTATCTCTCTACGAACTTTATTCTGTTTTCAAAATTGAAATAAATGTAGTCCTCGAGAGAAGTCAGGTTTCTCTCTAAAAACAGAAAACTGCCTCTTCTTTGTGGGAGCAGCTTTGTTTGAAACTGTATATCCTCTTCCATCGTATATAGAAGTGTAGATTGGTTTGATTAAAAAGAAGTTTCAGATGAGCTACTTCCACTTCCGTTGTGCACATAACTTTCCATACCTGAAATGCAAACGATCGCATTATATAGATAAAACCACTAACCTTTGAGGAAAACATATGAACAACACAATATTACCATTCTTTGTGAATACTCTACATATCTGCAAAAGCATAGGAGATGAAGAAAGCAAAGCAACCAACTAACCAACAGTCAAGTACCTTCATAGAGACAGACAAGCAATGAAATGTATGAACTCACCTATCATCGTCTTCTGCGTCGAGGCTACATACCATGAAGGATACATAGAATTCTTTACAACTTATTATCTCTAGTATATAACTTACAAATTACCTCTTGTCACAGCAAGAACGGAGCAAGTTACGAATGAATCATTAGGAAAGATATACACGAATTATTGAGTCATTCACGAACTTTCCATATCCTTTCACAGCCCCCAACTTTGAACCTTCCAGCATCACCTCTGATACTTCATCTGTAATTTATGAAATCAATTTAAAATTAAATAAAATTAAAACAACAAATCGAAATAAAAACCTAGACCGTTAACCTAAACAATTCGATAACATTGGGGATTTCAACAGAAACCTCTGGCAACTACCGTACTCCCGTAACTTCACGTATGTGATCAACAAATACAAAAACCAAACTATAAGCAGATCAGTCTAAAGCTACGCCTGGGAAATGAACTGATTCAAGGCCGGGAATTTATTTTTTTCTTTGGAAAAATGAAATGACACCCGTTTCATTTGAAAAATCTGAAGCGCATGGAGCGGTGGTATCAGATGTTAACGATAGTACGGAAAATGCTGTTACTCTCTTGGAATTGAACGAAATTTCACAAATTTTTTTTATTTGAACGCGGTGGCGAAGAAAAATGGAAACAGCAACTCTGCATGAGGAGCACGAAGAGAAGCTGCTCAATCTTCATACATTCAAGAAAGAAACTATGGAGAATCATTAAAACAGAATAAAATAAACCAAAACAAAAAGAAAAAATGCAACGAAAAGTTTATTATGAACTTGAGAAAAAAATTGAAACTTTTTGGAACTTTTCCAGATTTTCCTTGGTCTCGACACGAAATCGGAAAGGAGGAAGAATTAAAATTCAAAGAGCGAGTGTCCGAGATTTACCTCCGAGAGGAAAATACAAATATGTGTAAGAACTCTATATACTATAAAAATACAGTAAACGCATATTGTCCAACGAAAGAATAGATGCGATTGATTACAGGAGATCGAAACTGAGATATGAAACACTCACCTAAGTTTGTTAATCCATTCTCTTATTAAATGAGCAGTGAAGTACGTTCTGTAACAGGAGAAAGTAGTCGTCTTGTCTGGAACGAAATCAGAATTCGGTGCCATTGTTGGTGACAACTTCGAAAAACGACTCAAAAGAGCCTGACTCTGATACAAGAAGACAGTCCTAACTAACTCAAGAGCTCTCACCAATGAAATCTGAGTCCCTCACGTTTCATATTAGGTATAACGAGCAGGCTTGTATCACTGATTCAATTTTTGATAGCTGAAGATGTTTGTCATTGTAATTTCAATATTGAACACGGTTGATGGAATAAGCACAAGAATAAGAAAGGGAGGAGAACGGCTTTATTGAGTTTATCATTGGATGGCTGGTGAATATGTACAAAAAAGGATTCATTAGCTAAATGTTCAAGTAGCAGCTATCCAAAACTGATAATTTGGATCTACAAATTATAATTTTGATTCGAAACGAAAGTGATATGTATTAGATTGCTTTGAGCAAAATTCCGAATACCCAAGTTTCAGTTTAGAAGAAAACTCTTTGCTCCCAATTGTAATTATGTCTGGTGTCCCAATTGTTATGTCGAATGATTGGTGGATGGATTACTTTCTGAAAAAAACAAAAACAAAGTAAATAAAAATCAATATTGATCTGAACAAACAATGTATTTGGCTGTTTCCTCCATTACGGCTTTACAACTATCTTCTGGTAGTTGCTTTGCTTTTAAAGCTTCTCGTATAGTAACTTCTCCAAAATTACTTAATTTCTTGTATATGCACAGCATGAGAGATGGTCTGAACACATAATTTCATTCTAAGCTCTTTTACTATATAAAGACTAACCTATAATTAGCATAATTAGCTTCTATTATTACATCGATGAGTGTTTCCGGTGTTAGTTTACAAGTATCTCTACTCATTTCAATCTCTATGAACTTCTCTAAATCTCGTTGAACGGTTGGAATTTGAAAACGATTCGAACAGTGAATCAGAGCAGCGAAATTCAAATCTGAAAAAAAAGATTTTGTAATGAAGAAGTGGATCATATAGTTTACCATCAATCTTCTTTGAGAAGAGATGCTCTTTATCCGGACAACAATAATTTAGAAGCTGTAGTACATCGGAGAAATGCACATCCCTCATCTCCACACGGCCTGTTCGAGCTTCATCAAAGTTTGTACAAAAACAAATTCTGTGAAGCAAGACATAGTCATGAGAATCAAGAAGTGTCCTTACTGATGGAAATAAGGAGAAAGTTCAGCCATCCAGTGAGCATTGACAAACAACGATCTGCCATCCAAAAGCATTTCAAATTGCCTAAGTAACGATGGAGATTCAAAAGTGGACATTCCTGCAAAAGATTAGAATGAAACAACGTAAGAGGAATAATGGATTATCAGTAACGACGAAAACAAGTAGAGAGAAACCTGGAGCAGATGTATAAGAAGAAGTATTGCAACGAGAAGCTCGAAAAACGTGAAGAGAGTCAGTTGATAGCTGAATCATTCTTTGTGTGTATGATAGAGAGACACAGAGAGACAGGGGATCAAAAGTAAGTAAGTCCTTTGTAGTAAATGTTGCAGAGGATATCAGCGTAAGAAAAAAGGAACGACCGGTTCCCAACACAACGAAATGGAAAATGATAATCGATTATATCATTTCAAAAATTCAAAAATTGGAAAACATTGTTTGTAATTGGTGAAGAGAGAGAGAAAGAGAAGAAACGGAAAAGAAAAAATTGAAAAATTAATTTTTCAACAACATAGGAGAGACAGACTGAATGGATAGCAATGGAAAAGGAGAACATATAGTAAATCCATCTATTAAAAGAAAAGTAGGTGATGCGGAAAGAGGAAGATGACGATAAATCGATGTTGTTTGTTGAATGAATGCCGGCTTCTACTTTATCTCTCCATTCCACCCACCCCTTCTCTCTTATTTTTCCATGGGCTTCACTTTTTTTCTGAATGTCCTGGCAGGACTCCCTTCATCTTTCATTCTCTCCTCATATCTCCCTCTACCCCTCCAAACCAATAGACTCAAGAAAGTAAATATATGTACAAACGCATGTTCATTTGTGGCAGCTTTGAGCTATGTGTTTATGCGTGTTTGTGCTATATGTGAATGTGTATATGTGTGTCATGGCATTCATGGCTTTCCTCACATTTCCAGCAATTCCACAATCATCTCGGAAGTACGTGCAACAAGCATTGACTGACTGAGACACATTCCAACTGACAATTATTTACAAAAGCTGCTAAGTGAAGGAAAAAAAAAGAGAAAAGAAGGAAAGAGAAAAGAGTAAGTCATCTGTCCAGACGTTTTTCTGAGCCTCTTGAATATCTATGCCACGTGCTCATGACAGTTGCTTATCACAGATAATATCAGGTAAAATATGATAAAAACGAAAATGCTTGTGACCATAATAGAAAAGCAATGATGTGTTGTTATCAATATGTATTTTCTCTTAAATGAACAAAAACATGATGTCAGGGCGAATTATCAGAAAATAAAAAGAGGAAAAGGAAGATGTCAAGTTCATAACAGGTTTCTTCTCTCTTCCATATTCAAAGCATCATGAGCTTATAGACATGAAACATGAGAGATTAGCTTCATTCACATATGTTTATATATGATGATGATGATGGTGGGGGGTGATGTATTAATCAAAGGTCATACACCTTAATTATGATCGAGATGGCAACAAGAAAAACCCGATAACGACGAAAATGGAAAATATCATCTGGAAATCTGTGGGTGGTCACGTATTAAATTAACAACAAGTTTCTTAGGTATACACATGCTGAGTATGTCTTTTTGTATCTTTCAGGATATTAAAAAAGGGAAAATCGACACAGGCATACATTAGGAGATAGAGAGATAGGGACATAGAGAGAGAGAGAGAGAGAGTGAGACTAGATAGAAGGTTTGAAGAAAAAATAAAATTTATGCGAAAGAAATTACAGAAAGAGCTGAAAACACGAAATGATAGCTAAAGCCTTGAGAAATGGCCCAAGAAAGATGCTCATCGTGCAGTGAGAGAACTAGAGAGAGAACGAGTGAATCAGAGTGAGAGAGAGAGAGAATGAATGAGAGAGGCACAACAACGATTGGGAGCCAAAGAAGGTTATCTCAAAACCGTTGTTCAATTGTTTTGATATATAATACATGAAAAACATTGAAATCGCAGTGTTTACAAAACAACAACTTTGAGAAAGATGGGAAACGAACGTTCATCGAGCGTTCATCGAGGAAGAACATGAGGAAGGAAGAAGAAGAGCAGAAGGAGAAGCAGAAAAGGTGAAAAGGAAACGAAGTTGTCAACGAAACGGAGCCATAAAGGTTGAAAAATAAGTCGTGGCAAATCAATAATATCCTTATAAAGACAAAATAAAAAATAAAAAAGAATTTTGAGCGGGAAAATGTGAAATATGAATGGTCGAAGGGATGATTGGAAGAGAGGGGGTGGAGGGTTAAGATTAATAGAAGATTTATATTGTTTTTCTTAGAAAAAAATAGGCAAAGGGGGAGAAGAGGGGAAGAAGAGAGGGAAAAAGGGAAAGAGAGAGAGAGAGAGAGAGAGGGGGGGGTTGGATGAAGAGAAGGGAGAATGATCTGGTTTATTGGCAAGATAGATGGTTTGTCATCTTATAGTTAGTGTTTTGAATGAAAAAAAAGAGAATTTGGGAGAAGATTATTCTGATTTCTAATCTTCTTGATTGCACACACACATACACACTAGACCCCAGCCAGTTCCGGAATTTCCATCTATAGGCTGATTGAATATTTTGTTCATAAAGTTCATTCAAAGAACACAACTGCAGATACTTAAATACATTTCCCAAACTGACAATTTCCATAAAAGAATATTATGTTTTATGCGAAACAAATAAAATGTTTGACTGTATTACCCATGTATTCCTCTTTCCTTCTATTCTTCTCCCTCCATCTCCTTTCCTTCTTGCATTGCTTTCCCTTCTTTCCAACCCTCTCTTTCTACTCCACAACATTCCATTTCCTCTAACTACTCGCAGTTGTCTTCTGATGCATTCTTTTCACGTGGCAACATAGCCCACGTGAATTCTCATTATAACCTATGTTGCGGACAGAGAGCGGTTGTCTTTCAGTATTCTCCCGAAAAGGAACGGTTCGCAGTTTTGCTTTTTGTCATTTCGAATGTTTCTTTACAAAAGGTCAGCTGATTTTTTATGAAAAACCGGAAATACCTGTGGGACTGCATGTCTCTCCATATGTCGATGTCTGTTCTCTCTCTCTCCCTCTCTCTATATCTGTGTTTTACTCTCTTTCTCTCTCTTTCTCTCTCTACACATCAATTTATCGTTATTTCACTTTACTTTGTATTGTTAGACTGTTTGATATTGAAAGAACTCTATTAATTGCTGTAAGCCCCCCCTAGTATTGATCGACCAATGTTTGACACCTGAAAAACTTTTTTTTTTCTTTCAAATTATTTACAATGCCTTTAAAGGATTGACAAGCCCTCTCTCCTCCTGTCCCGCTCTTACTCATTTTGATTTCCATGCCAAGAAGTGAGTGTAAGGGTAAGGAGTCGTCATCTTCCATAATAAAGAGCCTGTTCAGATAAAGAAGGAGAAAGAGAGAGTGTGAGGAAGGGGAAGTGAAAGGAGGGTGAGCGTTATTAGAAAATAGTTTTGAAAATCATTTTTATTGGCGTTTTTGTTGTTCATAGATCACAAAAAATTTAATGAATGTATTTGATTAAAAAAATGAATAAATAGGAAGTCAATTATTGCCTGAGGGGCTCGAAAGTTGTGTGATTAAGGGTGGAGGGAGGGGTTGAGGAGGATGGGGAAGGAGGGGATGGGAGGATAGAGGGATGGAAAGAAGAGAGCAAGGTTTGGAACATAAAACACATTTTGGAGAAAAGGATAGAGAGAGAGAGGGAGAGAGAGAGAGGGAGGGAGAAAGAAACTTGTTATTTCAGTCAATTTTTACGTGAAATTGCGTGAGCTTGATTGACATTTTGTTATTTGGGGGGTGAAATCTAAGAACGATCGTATAACAATACCTTTGTTTAAAATAATTAAAAATAATTTTTTTTTTTCAAATGAAAAATAGACGAAATGAAAAGCAAAAAAAGAAAAAAAAACGAATTTCACTTTTTAATATTTGGCGCTTATCAGTTTGTTATGTCCCAATTATCTCTCTCTCTCTCTCTCTCTCTCTCTCTCTCTCTCTCTCTCTCTCTCTCTCTCTCTCTATAACACATTGATTAAGAAGATTTTGTAAAAACAAACAGTTTGAAGTAAAAGCTCAGAATGTCTCGAATATGATTCAGCTTTGTGTATGTGTGTGAGTATGTGTGTTGATAAGCCAATGGTCAGAGTTCTAATCCTCTGTCTCTATATATCTTCTTCTTCTTCTTCATCTTCTACTCTCTCTCTATCTATCTAACTATCCGACTCTCACTCTCTTACCAATGCCCATCATCATCTTCATCATTGATGTTGTTGTGTTGTTGTGTTGTTGTTGCTGCTGCTGACTGCTGACTGCTAGCTAGCTGATGATTGTAGTGGATGATAGTGTGCTGAATGATGTTGCTACTTCTCATCTACCTGTTTGCTTCATAAATGAGAAGCCTTCCACTCACTTCAACCAACCCATAAATGAGTTTTCTTTCAATTTTTGATCATCAATGTCAAGCCGGCGAGTGAAAATAGCTGGGCGGAGCCGGTTGTGCGGCTGCTTCTCGTCCGAATGCCCTTTTGTTTTTCATGTTTTTCCACCATTTTCGCTTTTTTTCTTCATTCTCTCTATCATTTCTAGCATTACCTCTTCCATTCTATTAATGTCTTTGCAATCTCTTTTGCATTCACATACTCTTCGTCTCCTTTTCAATCTATTTTCTTTCCCATTTAGTTTGACATCTTACCTTAGTTAAACTTGTTCGCCTATCATATCATCAACATCATCAAAGATTTCAAATTTTTCACAAAAAAACGCGTCAAACAAATAATTTTTTTGCTTTTCAATCAAATACTTTTCTTTAACTCTTTTCTCTTTCTTTTTCTTTTTCTTTTTTTTATTTCCATACACTCAGAGCAAATTTATTCCCTTGTTTTGTATCTTTCTCTCTCTCTCTCTATCTATCTATCCATCTCTCTCTCTCTCTATATGTATGTCTCTCTTTCTCTCTCTCCCTCTCTCTCTCTTTCTCATACTTATACCCGCCCTCGTTTCTAACTGAGAGCAAACATTATCTTTCTGCTTTCTCAAAAATTTTCTTTTTTTCCATGTTCTAACTGAAATTTCCTTAAGAAATCCAAATCGCCAACATTCACAAAGGCCATATATGATCGGAGACTTAAATGCCATTTGATCATCTTTCCTTTCTTCCTATCCATATATGGGATTGTGAGCTCGTTTTTGCTGAATACTCAATAGATGTTTATGTTCTGCAACGGTTTTTCTCTTGGTGGTTCTGTGTGTATGTGTGTATGTGTGTATGTGTGTATGTGTATGTGAGTGGCCTGCTTGTCTGACAGTTTCAATCATATGAACTCATACCTTCTACTCTATTCTATTTGTTTATTTTCAATTTTTCAAATAAACTCTTTTTGATCTAAAAATACATCTCAATTGCTGATGATGGTTTATGGCAGAATCATCTGTCCAGTCCTCAATTTCAATTAAAATTGCATTTTGGAGGGAGGTGGAGAGAGGTGGGGTTGACAAACGTGATATGTTGTATGTTGTAAATCGTTTTTCATGTTGTAAAGAGTTCATTGCAAAAAGTTTCATGAAAATCTTCTTTTTGTAGAGGTCTGGAAGTCTTCGGTCAAAACAACAAAAGTCATGTGAGTTGCCAGATCATAAGCTGAGCAGAGATTGAATAGAGCTTGAAAACGACAGAAACAGAAAAGAGAAACAGAGAAAGGGAACTGAAGAATAGAAGAGACTGAATAGACTGAGAGGGAATGTGGAAAGAGATAAAGAGAGATAGGAGGGGGAAACTTCCAAGATAACGAAAGAGAGTCCACATGCTTGAGAAAATCTTCTGATTGGCTGTTACCAAAGGAATGAAACACACAAATGGTTTTTTGTTAACAAAGTGAAAGAGATAGATGTATAGAGAGAGAGAGAGAGAGAGGTAGAGTATGAGAGAGAGAAAACAATCCGTTTTATCTGAATTAGGAAGAAAGTGAAAGTACATGAGCACTCCTCATATTCATAGTGAATGACAAAAAGAGCTGAAAAGAAAGAAAAAAAAAGAAAAAGAGTGTTGTCATGCGAGTTAACTATGTGCTTTGTAATTGTAATCGTATTTTTGCAAAACTCAAATGTTTGATGTCATCAGAAGAGTATCATCATCATCATCATCATCTGTCTCTTCGTCTTCTTTACTCTTTCATCCTTCTTCATTCCCATTTTCTTCTTCTTCCACTTTATTTTAAATAAAAATGTTATTGAATTGGTTAATATATAATTGATCTTCCATATGCTGACTACAATTTGGAAAAGCATTATCAAAGGGTTCGATCAGAATATCTTTCGAACGAAAAATTATTCATTCGTTTGTTGATCTGCTGAGTGTAATCGACGTCAAATATTTATGATATTAACCATTGAAACTTAACCGACAAACTTATAAAACAGTAAAAGAGGGAGATGGAGACATAGAGAGAGTATATGCTATATATGATAGAGAGAGAGATAGAGAGATAGAGATAGAGAGAGAGTGTGTACGAGAGGGATAAGACAGTTTGAGAAAGAGAATGAAGAAGATGACCGAAAGGTCTCCATATATACAAACAGATGTATTTATGTAAGAATACGAAAGAGTATTAGAGATGAACACATCATCTTCATCAAAGTTCAGGAAAAAAAAAAGGTTTTTCTCGTGTTTTGTGTTCTTTTCATGGACGCACGTGATGCTCACATGCATGCCAGCCATTCATCTTTTCTTCGTCTGAAACTCTTTTCAATTCAATGATTATTGAAGTAAAAAGAAATATTTTCACCAAATGTACTATTAGATAATCTATATTTTTCTTTTCTTTTTTTTTGTTGCCTGTTTGCTGAAAATTGCCTTTTGGTAGTGTTAGCAGGGAGTATAAGAGAGAGAGAGGGAATGAAAGAGAGAGAGAGAGGAAAGGAGTTGTGCAGAGAAGAAATGAGAAAACTATTCCATTGCTAACATATGTTGTCTTTATGTTTTTGTTTCTTTTAACAGAAACATCTTGTTTATTCGTCGTCGTCGTCGAGATAGCTTTTCGTTCATTCATCCTTATTTATCAAGGCTGTTTTGATGATTTTCATTCTTTTGTCATGTTATATAGCGAAAAGCGTTGAAACCTCCTTCTCTCTCTCTCTCTTGGCCCTCCCTCCCTCCCTTCCCTCCCCTCCCAACATGCAGCGTTCCCAATTCAATTGCCCCTGGCAGTATAATCTTCAAAATGTTCTTCGACGCTCACTTCAAATGTTCAGCTTGTGTGAAGTAAATCACGAATTGCTTCTACTCTCCTTTTTTTTCTGTTGAAAGATTTAACTATGTGTCTTTCCATATTTTATCATATAGGGAGCTGCATGTGAACATTGAGAGAGAGAGATTGGAAGAGCAAGGAGGGAAAGAGAGAGAGAGAGAGAGAGAGAGAGAGAGAGAGGAATAAAAGGCATAAAAGAGGGAAAGAGCGAATCTTGTACTTGTCCTTTCTATATGACTTCTATCTTTAGATTTTTAATCGCCGAACTCCTCTCTCTCTCTCCATCTCTCTCTTTATCTATCACTCTCTTTCTCTCTCTCTGTCTTCTCACTGATGATGGAGTGAAAAACCATGAAGTAAAAAGAATTCAATTTATAATTCGTCTTACATTTCTTATAGAAATCAAATAAGAAAAAGTTCTTTTTTTCTAACTCAAAATGATCATTGAAATACATAATGTTGTCTGAACAAACAAGAAATGTTAAAAATCCACCACCACCACCATGTCTTCATGTCTTCCCCGTCTCTCCCTGTGTCCCGTCCCTTTCTTCCACCAACACCACCCTGCCACCCCAAAATACGTGAAAATACTCTCATTTGTACTTTTCTCCTTCTTTTTTTTTCTCTTTAAAATTTTTTTTCTCTTCTTCTTCTTCTACTTCTTCTCCAATAGGCCATTATATTCTAATTTGCATGTTTGCACTGAGCTCACGTCATTCACGTGAAAATATTCATTTTTGTCAATTGGAGCGCATTGAGCGGTTGTTTCGTCTCACTTCTCGCCTTATCAAATTAAAATCTTTTCGTTTTTACATATATTTTTCTATTTTCTCTTATATATTATATTATATTCGTCTTTAAATATGTCTATCATTACATGTTCTATTCAATTTCATTTTTCTAATATGAAAAAAAAGGAGGAAAAAGAGGTAGATGGAAGGAGAAGGAGGAAAGAAGGAGAACAGAACAGAGAGAGAGAGAGAAAGGAAAAGAAGAGGGGAAGCCTTGCTGGCACTGAGATAATGCTCGCTCACGTGAGACGACTTGTTGTTTACTTACACTCCGCCCACTTTCAAAATAATTTTCAATTTTAATTTTATTTTGAAACAGTCGCATTATAATTTTCTATTTTTATATCGTTTTACATCTGATATTCATCGAAAGCTTTTTGTTTTCTTTTTGAACATTTTTTTTTTGTGAACAAAAAGAATTGAAAAAGGCGGAGTGCAAATGCAATGGCGATTTACAAACATTTGGTTTTTATCATTTAACATCTCTTTCTTCTTCTCCTCCTACTATTACTTCTACTTCTACGCCTTCTCCAACACAGATAAAAGCTTGTGACCTTTTAAGGAATCTTATAAATACTCTTTTGTTGTCAATATTTTCATATTTTTTATATGAAAAGACAGACACATTAGACATTTTCATTTGAACAACCCTCATTCAATAAGCATTTGCCTCCAAGTTATAACCCTCTTATCAGAGAAAAAAACACAAAAATTCTTTGGTTATCTGACGTCATTTGTAATGCCAAACTTTCCTTTTTTGATTTTTCTTTTTCTCTCTCTCTCTCACGCCCTCTCTATCTCTCTCTCTCTCGCCCTCCTCTTCATTCTTTTACTACTCATTCTTTATATAATTCCTCGATTCCTTTCATTATCTTCTATATTGAATTTGTTAACCAATGGAAGCTTTTCACTTCTTTAATATTCCAAGCTGCCTGAGGCTATTCAATCAATGTCCTCTTCCTCATACTAATCATTGTGAAACGTCTTGAATATGAGTAATTCGTTAGTTTGCTTGAAGGTGATGTTGGAAATGAGCACCAATATCTATTCGAATGGTGTAGACGGAGGATACGAATCAGCAGCTGGAAGTGTTTCTAACTCTAGAAGAAATTCCATTGGGTTCAAAGAATATGTCAGAAATAGACGATATACAATGCTCAGTAGAGTAAGCTCTGTCTCATCTGTCTCTCTCTCTATACTTGTATTGCTTTAAGCCGAATTATCAAAGTTCATCAGCGAGTTCAGCCTATCCGATCACTCTAACGTCTGATAATTCACGAAAAACAAGCAGTACAGATTCAAATTTCTGTGATGTACCAACTGATTTGGATGATGAACCATCTCCCCGACCAATGTTCCAGAGACGGATGAGCGTTCCAGAGAAAGTATTTCTTAGTGCGGTCAGTCGTTGTGTTTGCAATTTTGTTTTTTGAGAAGAATTTTCTATTTAAGGAATATGCAATACTCAGAGCTTCAAAAGAAGCAGACGCTCGCTTCGAGATCGTTGCCGCTTTTGGTTTGTGACAATGTTTCAAACAAAAAAACTTTTTGAACATTTTGAAGATCGCCATACCGATCCGTATCGTCATTACATGCAATCATTGACATGCTATGATCTTCAACCAAATCATTCAGCTTTAGTGATTATTGACGGAAACCTGCCGGTAACTCTTTCCTTCCATCCCCTCATTTTAAAACAAAATCGTTTTTTCAATTGATTCCATGAATTCTTCAGATTCACAAAGCTTTGACTGCACTTTGCCAATGTGGCCATCAAGCGGCTGTTGTAATGAACACTGAAAGCAGAGGTTTATCATCCAAATTAACAAAACTAATTATTAAACCTCATCAGATGGATTGGGAATACTGACGAATACGGATTGCTTAAGAGCCATTTATCTAGCTGCGGAAGGAATTCAGAAAGTTGCCGACCTTACGGTAGCTCAATTTCTTAAGAATAATAATAAGAAACATTTGGTATATACAGATGTGAACACAAGGTATTTCAGATGCTTTTGCAAGATTGCTTTTCAAAAAATGTCATTTTGCAGTGTTTGGGATGCAGCGAGATTGATTGTCCTCAACCGAGTTCATCGCATTCCTATAATAGTTCAGCATGAAGATGCTGATTCGAAACCTTCTTATCAAGGCGAAATTTGTTATACATTGAGCTTGAGATCAGTTTTTATGGAAACAATACTGAAACTTGTAAGTCAATAGTCTCTCTCGCTCTCTATCTATCAACTAAGAAACCTATTGTTACAGTCTGATCCTAAGATGTCATTAGGACCCCATATTAAGCAGAAGACGTTGTGCGATCGGAAAGTTGGCACGTGGCGAAATATTATTTTGGTACGTTTTGGAGAAAAGCAAAAATTTTCCAGAGTTTATTGCAATTGTTTTCAAAATAGTTCGTTTGCACTTGTCGGAAGGATAGGAAGGGAGAGAGAGAGAGAGAGGGAGAGAAGGAAGAAGAGAGAAAGGAGAGCAAGCGATCTCCATAAATAAATGGAAAGACATCTTTCAGTTTTGCACACTTCCTGCCTGGGGAGGGGGGAACCCTATGTTGTTTTCCAAGATTTGAGCTCTGTAATAGAGTTGAAGACAAAGTAATTAATCAAATTTCTCAAAAAATTAATGGATTTCTCCAGTTCTTCAAATATTTTGTGAAACTTTCCGTCTATCGCCCATTTTTGGAGAATACGTATTGGAAAAATATAAACATTACATTTTTTCCTATTACCCATTAAGTATTGAATGAGTCTGTTCTGCACTTTTGTTTTTCTTTCTCTTTGCACCACCCTCTCTTGCTCTCTATCACTTTAACTCTCTTACTCTCATTCTCTCTTTCTGTATATGTTAGTTTGTTTCTTTCTCCTTCTTCCACTCAGAAAGGGAGAACTCTCTGTATGTGTGTGTGTGGTTCTGTCTATCATTCTATCTATCATACTCTCTTTCTCTCTCTCTTCCCTTTCCTCTCTCTCTCTCTCTCTGTGTCCCTCTCCTGATGAGGAACAATTGAAACATGTTTTTCTACTCTTCAATAACACTTTTATTCTGCCAACACATAAAACAGGAAGAAATATCGAAATACAATCTGACTGAACAAATTTTGCGTAAAGCATCTTCTAAGCTTCTTTCACACCAAGCATCATTGAACACTTTTGTGACAAAAATTGTTTTTCAATCTTTCAATATTCAATTATTCTTCTGTTCCAAGCCAAATTGATAGCTTAAAAGCTTCAATTTATACATATTTCTATTTAATTTAAATTACAAAAAGAAATATTGAATCTGACAATTGCGAATGCAACCACTCATCCGCTCACACATTCGCCTCTCTACCCCCTCCCAACCGAATGTACTTTCCGCTCTTTTCAATCAGCCAATTTACACGTACGTGGTAGCGGAAGTCACGTGACTTACAATTACAAACTCAACTTCTTACAAAATGTATTTGTTAAACGTTATCGTATTTTCAGCTCAAGACTACTTCCACCGTCCTTGAAGCTGTGGATAAATTCTTAGAATGGTTTGAACTTTCATATTTGAAATCTTAAAATGGCGTAAGATGATTTTTCCTTTTATAGTCATGTCTCTAACATTCCCATCATTGATTCCGACGGCAAGCTAGCAGCTGTATTATCCAAAAATGATATTATGGCTGAATTACCTCGTCATCCTCATAATTACTTGGAAATTCTGGATATGCCACTCTCAGTGCGTTCATCAATAACATTATTCAAGACGCTACAAATATGGTTATATTGTAGGAGATCATTCAGCTGAATCCGGCAACAGCGACAACAACCATGACCATATATGAAACTATAGCGTTGATTGTAAGCCAAGAGAGACAATCAGTGGTATGTGACTGTTCCAAGCAACCTATCCAATCGCTCTCTCATTATAGGTAGTTGTAGATGTTGAGAAGAAGCCTATAGCCGTAGTATCATGTAGTGATATAATGGATTACATACAAAACTGTTCTGATTTATGTCACAAAGCATCAGTTGCTTAAATGTTATTGTATGAATGCTCGGAAGAAACACTGCGTAGAAACATTCATCGTGTATATGCCTATCACCTCCCCTCTCCCTGTAGTTTGAACGAGTAGATCCATATCCAGAACTTTCCTCATCGTTTTCATTTCTTCTCAGGACATACCACAAGTAACACAAAAAGAGATTTGAGAACTGAAGTTTCGGATTTCAATTCAACAAAAAAATATGTTAACTATGTATGTAATATGCTAATTAGAAGGAAATAGTTAATCTTCTTATTGTTCCTTATGTCTTACGGGCTATTAATCTAGAATCATTGTGTTAATGATGATTCCCTCGATTCGGATCTCTAATTATTTCCGAATCCTTAAGTATCCTCCTCATATGTACAGTTGATTTGTTGATTTGTCCCCCCCCCCCCAACCCTCTCCTCTCCATCTACTCATCTTGTTGTTGAAAGTTCATAAACCACAATCCAATTTTGTCTTCTTCCGAATAACATCTGATTCTTCCTAATGTTATAAATGATATAAAATTGGTCAATTAATTGTATCTCATTTAGCATTCAGGGCATATCAGAGTTTATATATCTTGTCATCTGTTCATACGTGTATAAAATCTTAATGTATAGGATTATTCAAACATTTATTAAATATTATATTTTCCTCAGCTGAATGAAAACTTCCGCATTGCTCATTGAAAGTTCCATTGAATCAGAAGGCCTCAACACACATACACACACATTCTTCAATACTTATGAAATTGAATAATATGTGATCGGAAGTCGAGAAAAGCAAAAACATCATTAACATGCGAACGATTTGATGTTTCGATGTGAAGTATGTAATGAATGATAATCATATATACCATAGTTCATTAGAGAACACTTGTTTATTCCTTTTTCTGAAACTTCGACATTGGCTTGTCCAAAGTACTTGTGTATAATCCTTAAGAAGTTCATTCATCATAAAGCCATGAATAATAAGTATTCGAAATGAGAAAGACTAATTTCAGAACACAGTTCTATTCCTTTATTGATCATTTCTCATTCAGCCATACGTAACCATCCAAATGTGCATTGTACTCGAGGATACAAATAGTGTTCCAAGCCATTCTATTACGTAGGTGACACAGCCAGATGTAGTCATTCCTGAAACTCACTTCACGTGACTGGCTGGTCATACCAAGAATCATTCCTGAAGCTAGCTACTAATTCCCGATTGTTAGCTTAAATCATTCTTCACAAAATTATTTAGTTAGCGGTCGGTGATGTACCATCTACACTCTACACGTAGACTAACAGGACACGTGAAACCATTTTTCAACTCTCACACAATTAGCGGTCGTTCACATAAAGCCACTCATGATTCGTTAAGCTTTCTGCTGCCCACGTGAAAGTGATGTAGCATCTGACAGAGTATTAGCTATATATGACGTGTAGTTAGAGATTGAAGTTTGTTTGAGAACGTTTATTAGAATCTGATGAGTTGTCTCTTGGTTACTTATATTAGTAAGATTATCATATTGAGCAAATGAGTAGTATATGAAAGCTGTCAAGATATGTTGAAACACGTTTTCTGATGAGCATATATGGTTATGGGCTTTCTTCCGGCACGAAACGTAAACTGGTTACAGTTCCTTCTGCTCCGATCCGCAATTTGAAAGCTTCTGATCTGAAACATTCGAAGCATACTGATGAACAGTCTTCTGGAGCTTACAAATATTGATATCCTATGGATTTATCCAGGGCAGCAATTGCTTTGCAATTGTTCAGATATACAACTTGTAGTTGTGGCAATGAAAGAATACTTCTGAATGCCAATAGCTTTTAATGCAAGCTGGTTCGAATCTCACCTATACAGTCGTTGGACTTGAGCTTCAGATGCAAAGAGGAACCCGGAAATATAAATTTTTTCTAGCATACAGTGTGATTGCAAGAACCAAGCCAATAAGCCTGGTAAATCTACATGAGAGAGATGAGTGAGCAACTGCAAGAAGTTTTCATTAGAAATCTTGTTCAAGGAATGAAGGAAACCTCGATATGTTTGAGATTGGAGAGAAAAACAAGATTTCTTCGCATTTCTTGTAGAACATTGGCAACCGTGTCTTTCTGGCATTCGATTATCAGAGTTTGCAAGGGAATTAATCCACGGAAAGGAAGCATGTCAGTTCGATGTGCACACCCCAAAACTCAAAGATGCAAGATCTTCAATGATGCAAATGCTAACCTCGTCTAACTTTAGGGTCAACCGTATGCCATCCTTTCAATTTGAGATGCTTTAACTTCTTGAAATACGGTAATGCATAGAGAGAGTCTTTCTCAATGATCGGCAGCTCTTTCACTTGTTCAAACTTCAAAGTTTCTAATTTTGGATGGGCGCTCGCTAACTGAAGGCAACGATATATCAAAGAACAAAGGTAAAGATCTCACTTGGATTAGGCTTGCCATGGTGATACGGATGGGAATCATTCCTATTGTTATTTCTGTGAGATTATTGGTGAATTTACTGAGGAATTGGAGGAGAATATCGGCATCGTTCACTCTGATCTTTTCCGTCTTTCTGTTGATTTCACCGGAGTAGTCTATGACAAGTTTCCTCTTGAAATATAATAAATAATTCGTAATGTCATAGAACCTTCTATTCACCTTAAAAGGAAAACATAAATAACGATGAATGATGAGATGAACATACTTGTCGTAATCTAACTAACGTTGGAAAGTCACACAAGCTGAAGATTTGAAACCAAACGTCATCCGGCAGTTCATTCATTCCTAACTGTAAGCAAGGAGGGGATAATCTCATGTGGTAATTTTCAAGTTTTGTGTTGAAAATTAAAAACAAAAATGTTTGGAAAAGCTGAACAAATGTCTTTCGAGAGATCTCTTTGCACATTAGGAACGAATGTTTGATCAGAAAAGGTACAGTGATTGCAAAAAAATTGTCATAATAATAAGAAATTATTAGAAAAATAAGAAAGAATAGAATGGTGCGACAGAGGGAAAAGTAAAACGATCAATAGTTCGGCAACTCGACTACAACTTGAAAGAACGAAGATGAACAGAAAGTAAACCTTTTGAAGTTTTCGAGATGAACGAGTCATCAACAGAGTATCGTGATTAACATTCTTCCATGAATTTGAAAAGGTAGTTGCTGTGAAAGGAAATGAAAGGGAAGTACGAAAGAAGTAGAGAGAAGCTTCTCTTATTCCCGCAAAAACTAAAAGTCTCCAATGTGTCAAGAGTAGAAATCGATAATTACAAACAAATTTCTGAACTTGCCAAGAAAATCGTCAAGCAGAAAGTGAAAACCTGCTTGGATTGACATGAGGACTCTGTTTTCTCTCAATTTTCCTGAACAGATGAGGTTTCTGATACAAAAAAAACCATTAGTTCTTTATAAGTTCACAGAAACTTGACAGTGTTACAGAGGACTGCTGACTGAAACGTGTATGAAACGGCCAATGGCATGTAACAGAACAGAAAATATCTTTTGGTGCAATTACATCTACAAAACCTTACCGAAAGATATTTTTTATTTTTAGGGCATAAGTGACGTCTTTGATGATGTCATAGAAGATCTATGCAATCTATGAACTTCATAAAAAACTAATCAAAGGAGAAATGAAACAAACATAACATTGGCATGATGTTTCCTACGAAATGAAAAAGAAAACTTTATCTGATTCTGTAATTGACATACGAGGTTTGAGGAAACTGTCTGGGCAAGCTAGCATACAAGCGATCAATCAAAACAAGTCTTATAAAGGTTAAATTTCTCTCTTCAACTCACGAAACAGGATTCTATACTCAAACCAACCCCGTTTATGAAGAAGAAACCAGTTACTTATCCGATTCGTAGACAACGTATTCAAATTAGAAGCTTCTACTCATGTTAGCTACATGAAAATATTAAAAGTTATTTACTTCATATGGCAATAAAACAAAAATTTCGACAGTTGGTCTCAAGGTATTGGACAGGCTGACTGCGAGGAGATACTCGCGGGCGCTATCCGGCCACTGCAATGCGCGGAGGCTTCTGCTTGCTCCCTTTCGGGCCTCGGCCATGCACCTCTCCTTGTCCACCCGGGTCTAACCTTCCTTCGAGAGTTAGACCCTAGTGACGTATCGCTTGGCTCGGACGCCCGGTCGCCGTATCACACAGCACAACCAGGACTCCTGACCTCACTTAATCCACAACTATCTACTGCCTAGAAGCTGGCTCACAGACGCCCGCCACGACGCCCAGTGGTAGTCGCTGTTTTATTCTGCTATTCCTATGCGGCCTCGGTGATAGTGCGCGCGGTCAGCACTCTCGCGTGAGAGAGCGGAGAGAAAAACAGCGTAAAGTGCGTATGGGTCGTTGGATGAAAAAGCAAAATGCGTAGAAAACTACCAAAAGCATACGAATAGTAAGTGGAGTTTGTTTTGCATTTATGGCGAAGTCATGTTTGAGTAGTTTAGAATGTATTTGAAGACATTTTCAGACAAAAAACCAAGAAAGATAGTCGATACGACTTTAATCAGTAAGAAGAATAGATTTAAACCTCTCACGCCCCATGTGACGCTATGGATGGAAAGTAAACAAAGATTCTCGCAATGGTAGAAATAAAAAACGAAAAAGAACAACACATTTATTAAAGGTAACAAATATGAAGATCAGTTAAGATTAGACAAATGGATTAACATGCAATCTACATAAGATGGGACAATCACTGATAAACACATGAGCTGCTAATACATATTATTCCTGTTTCCTTAAGCATACTCATAATAATAAATAAACAAAAACACCACAAAAGACATCACGGCCAAAACATAAGACGAAAATTCAGAAACCACATAGATTACAATATGAAACATACACGAGAAAAAAAAAACTTAAATACAAATGAAGGGTGAATTGAAAAATGAATGTAAATAAAATTGAAACTGGCAATACTATACAAGGTACTGTGATTAATGAGATTTTCACCGAAAAAGGTAATGATGTAGACTACCAATATGGCAAAGCCGTTCAGTCAAAGACTTTAGAAGAGACGAGAGAGTTAATTCAGCCATTTTGTTAAGACGGTGTTGCATGATTGGCTTGATGCTGGTGACCTGGCATACCGCGCTTAAAGCCGGAACCATCATGAGCTCTGTTTTTCCCAGTCTGTGAATACTGAGTTAAACATGATATTCGTAGAAAATTTTTACCATTCCCATCCTAGGCCTATGAATAGGCTGATTATGGTTCATTGAATTGAAATTTGGCACGTGCATATTCGACCAGTTTTCAGCAGCATTCGGAATCACTACTCTATTCATGCCCATTGGGGGTTGTCCTACATTATAAAAAAATATAATTCATTCCTAATGAATCGACTACCTCTATACACATCAGGCTGTCCAAACATCTGACCAGTTTGAGGTTGGTGATTACCCTGCTTACTCCATGCGAGATCAGCTCCATGAGCGGGAGGTGGCTGAGCAAACCTTAATGAAGTTCAGTTTTAATGTTACACAAATATCAAAACAAACCTCATATTAGGATTAAGTGTGGGAGGTGGTTGAGTGAATTGCATCGGAGGCTGATGCACATTTGGAGGAGGATGTTGTGGATGAGGTGGAGGAGCTTGGAATGAACTAGTCATCATAGATCCGAACTGACCTCTGTCGTTACGATGACCTAAAGTTTTTCAAATACGTATATCTCGTTTTTCTGAAGCATACCTAATTGTGGGCCGTTCATATTATGAGCATTTGGTGGAGGAGGTGGAATGTTCATACTCATCATATCCATAGGAAGAGGGTGGAACGGTAATAATGGTGGACCTCCGTTTAGTTTTGACTGAGGGGGTGGATGAGATACATTAGGATAACCGGGAGGTCTTTGCTGTTGCATCTATAGAGAAAACTTCAGTATTTACGAATTCGAAAAAAAATAACCTGTGGAGGAGGTTGATGACCCATTCGTCCACTACTTGCAAAGGGGAACTGAGATTGCTGTGTTGGCTGCATTTGTTGAGGTTGAGTAGCACCATAGCTCATAACAGTGTCGAAAGAGCTGTTTGGTGTTGGCCAACTCTGCATGTTTTGATTCATTCCTCCTTAACAAATTGAAAATATTCCCAGCAATTCTGATGAACGAACTGTTACTGATGTAAATTTGGTTTTCACCCATTGGAGCACGGCTCTGTGGTCTTTGGTTTTGAGTGTAAGATCCTGGTGTTGGCAGTGTCTGAATCGAACCATATATGAGAATAACTAGAAAAAATTCAAACCGAAGGAGGACTAATTGCATTGGGAGGTTGCAGCAAGGAACCAACATGAAGTGGCTGAGAATAGCTCATTTCAGGTAACACCATGGGATAGCCAAAGCTTAATCCTCCTAATCCAGAAGAGAAAGATGCTGAAAATAATTGTTATAATTCCGTGGGCAAAATGAACACACCTAGTCCAGGACTTCTCTGGGAATTCACTTGGCAACTACTAACACAATTACTTTCTGGTTTCACAATATCAGCACTGGGAGGTTCTCCAACTTGAGGCTGCGGTTTAACTTTCGCAACATTAGATGGGAGTGCCTGCGTAGACTGCTTCTCAGTCTCAGAGGGCCATAACTCCTGGAATGTTTATGATGTTTACTAGTTAACAATGAATACGAATACCTTTACACGGTTCAGCTTCTCTTTCAATCTGTAGTCATCAGCGACACTTCCTGTCTCCGAATTGGCACCAGTGGATGCAGTGACGCTATTCTTCTCTTGTGTTTCTTTGGCTAACGCTTGCTGAAATCATGTGTTCGCTATCATTGATCAGGTTTTTACACTGTACCTCGTGGATATTAGGATCAAATGTGAAGTCATACTTATCATCACCTTGCAAAGGTTGGCTTGCGGATAGAGCTCCTGTCAATTCAACCATTCTAAAAATAAGAGTTGAAAGAAGTATCATGTTGATGATAAGATACTTTTGAGGCTCTTCCTGATTTGCTGTGGGAGTATCTGAAGCTGACGATTTGGATCTGGGAGTAGGACGAGCAATGGGAGAAGGTATAACAATTCCCTGAGCGAGACATAATTAGATATTTGAACGAAAACGCTATTAGTACCTGACTAGAGCCGAACTCTTTCAAATCCTTCACAGCTTTCACTTCTTTGATCTCTTTGACTTCCTTCGACATTTTCGCCTCGGTATTCAACTCATTGGGGAAGTGAGAACTATTCCAGACAGTAGTTACTGATATTTTCTTCTCAACTTTTCCGTCTGATTGCCCATCTCTTTTGTTTTCCTTGTTGCTGGTTGCAGCTTCTTGGTCAACCTTCTTCTTATCTGAGAGCCAAATTTTCAATGAACGATAATTCCATTGAAATTACCTTTTTTGGCTGCTAGTCTACTGGCTCTTTGGTTCTGTAATCGAAGCTGTCGTTCTTTCTGAAGTCTCTTGCGCTCTTCGGCCTCCATCATCTGCTGTAATTTTTTCTTTTTGGCTCTCTTATTTAACACCTGAACACACGAACAAATACGAACATCTATAAAAAAAACAATACCTCTTCGAATCCATCCAGGGCGTCAGCAGAAATGTCCTGCTGATGAGAATCTATCACAACAACACCAGCAACATTATTGATATCTAACCCCGCCAGACCGTCGGAAGCACCGGCCTACATGCATAAGCACTATTAAAGCAAATTAGGTGAATATTACCTTCTCTTCATTTTGGTGCTTCTGCTGATGTTTTTCCTTCGACTGTCTTCTGTTGCTGGCGTCGGAGGGCGAGTGGCACGTACGTCTGGCGGGTTGGCCGTTTTTTGAGCGAATACGCTCTGCAGAAATTCTCCCTTTAGTTTCAGTGTTTTCTGTAGAGTTTTGGAGCTTGCGCTGAGGTTGAGGTCTCTTTGAAGGTGTTCTTCTGCAAGAAATTCTCTCAATAGTTCGAAAACTAGAAAACTTACTCTCTATTATGAACACGTCCACTACTCTCACTAGCAGTTTCCCATTCATCGTGACCTTCACTAGAGGCAACTGGGCTTTTAAGCCTGTCTATTTTGTTGTCATGAGCACTCGAAGAAAGATCGGATCCTCGTCTCTGAGTATTTCCTTTGATCTGAAACGGGACACAATGAAAGTATCAATGAAAATAAAAACACAACCACTCATCACGTGTACAAAACTAAAATGATGCACGATTGGTACCTTCACGTAAAATTTACGTAAAATCGGCATAAATTTAGATCATGGGAGAATTCAAAAATATTCAGTCGTTTCAAACACAACAGTAAAAGAAATTAAAAATTACCTTGACATCCTCTCGAACATTGTTTCGCCGAGGCCGTGGATGGCTTCCACGTCCCCTACGACTGTTAACGTAAACTTGAGAATCTACTTCTTCACTCTCTTCCTCTCTTGGAAGACGTCCCTAAACAACAAGCATACAGCAGAAAAGAATTACGATCCTTACCTCATCACGATAATGAGCTCCCCGGCCACGGCCACGTCCTCGTCCACCTCTGGAGAATTTTCCTCGGGGGCTTACGAGCCTTTCACCCTTCTGACGATTTACAGCGATTTCCTCCTGCAACTTTGATACATGAAACGCTTGTTGGATTATCCAAACCTTTTCCTGTACATTTTCGTCGGCGGTTTTCGTTAATTCAGTTCTATTAGCATTGTTATCATTTTCTTCCGGTTGAGGCTCTTCATCATTATGCGACTTCATCGCAGAAGTTGGCCTTTTTTGTATTTGGTACTGAGTGTAACCAATGCGTCCTCTTCCGCCTCGAACAGCTCCTCTTATTCCTCTTCCTCGAGATATACCTCCTCGTCGACCTGAAGTTATCATATTAATAAAAAGTTCAAAAAAGTACAACGACAAACCTCTAGAAGAGTGTGAGAACTCACGGTAACCCACGCGATTCTCAGAGTAATCATTATTATCGTGCCAGTATCGATTATCCTCTTTGGCTGCATATACATCTTCATCGCCTCTATCTTGTACTTCTCTAGTACGATTTTGCTCAGAATGACGTTCGCGTTGATAAGTACGTCTGAAAGAAAGAATTAATTTGAGAAAAAAGAAAGAATCTCACCTCTCATCATCTCTACTCATTGTTTTGCGAACATCATTGCTTGCCGCGTTCCTACGAGCTCTCAGAGTAGCTCTAGCAAACTCAACATCTGCTGGGCGACGAGCCATATCCTTCAACAAAAGAAACAGATTATAAAAATATTGTGTGTAAAATAAAACCTTATCAACTTTCATAGAAAGAGATTCATTGACAGCAGGGAAATGCTGTTCAATAATGGCCTGCGGTAAAGACTTGGCAGAGTTACGCTGAAATTATTTTGAATTTCAAAAAGCATTCGGGAGCAAATCATACCTTCTCTCTTTCTTGAGATTCACGCTCTTCAATTCGTTTGGCCCAAATGTTCTCCGTAGGAGCTGCAGGAGCAGGAGTTTGTGAGGAATTATTTGAAGGATGAGTTGAGTTAGAACTGATAGCCGAGTTTTGATACTGTTCACTTTTTGATTGCTTAAACTGCTTGTTATAGAAAGATATTCAGAATGCCAACTAACCCTATAGTCCATTCTCTCTCTGTGAGCTGAGCCTTGATTTCTAGAAGAATCCTGGTTAGTTTTAGATTGGGAAGATGTCTCGTGATGGGAATGAGAAGATTTCGCAACATCATTCTTCTTTTTCATTTCTGAAACTCGGGGAGCAGGTTGTTCGCAGTATGAAGACTGTAAAGAATCGAATATAGGGTAATAAAGAATAAAAGTTACAAACCTGGATAGTCATTGATTCTATCTTTTCGCCCAATTCATTCTCTTCGAATTCTGCATTACCTCTCTTGACTACCCGCACAGCAGGCTTGTTCAGTTTAGTCATTTGAACTTCTGGAATGAAAAACATGCTTAACACAGAATTCAAAAATGAAACAACCTTCTTCATCGTCACTGTTCTCTTCGACTTGGGCAGACTCAGAAGGCTCTGGTCGTTTCAAGAGACGATATTCAGGCTGAGATCCGGGCTACAACAATATTTTCATGAGTCATAAAATGAGAATATAAATATACCTTAACGTTCATACGTTTCTGTCGACTTCTCTCAATAGCAGCATCACGTTCAACTTCATGAGCGAAATTGTCTTCCTCAACTTGAGGAGCAACGACTTGGCTGGGAGCCTCTTCACGAGTTTCACCGTCAAAGAAACACTCGGAAGGTCTTCTGTCTTCGACTGGAGGTTTTTCATCAGAACGATTAGAAAGAACTGACTCAGAGTATGAATCGACTAAGAATAAGGAGTAAGAGAAACAAAGAGAAGAATAACTCACATCGCTCACGATCTCCATCACGACTCTCGCTAACTCTTTGATTATAGTAATTGGGCTGGGTTGCTCGAGCATCATTACTTCCTTCTTCAAGAAAAATTGATTAAATGCAAACTACATGAGAAAGACTTACGGAATTTAGTCCGGTAAGATGCATTTTGCTTAGGATTATCATAGTAGCGAGAAGGTAACTAAAATAAAATTGTACATGGTATTAGTCATATCTCTTACTCTTCGGTCGTCTTCAGCAGAATTAGAGGAGGTAGAGTTAGTTCGGGCGGAGTGAGAAGCTGCACATCCAGAGTTCCATGCATCTAAACATTTATAGTTGAAATATTCAATAGAATAGTTCTTCAAGTACTTTGCTGCTTGGCATCTTTGCCTTGAGCTGACACTGCTAGGGTGGGAAACTCCCTGTTTGAAGGAGCAGCTGTAGCAGCAGGAGTAGTAGCTCCTTCTTGATTCTGAGGCTGCATTAGAAATATAAGAACACAAAAAAAACATCAAGACTAACTTTAGCCCATGTGGGTCTCAAATCAGGTCCATTGGAAGGTGGGGCTGAGATAGGTTTCACTGGCTCAGCCGCAGCTTCACTTTTATTCCATCCTGTTCCACCTGAAACTGTTGTTGAAACGCAAGCATGAATAGATAGGACATACCACTTTGAGGAACAATGTTTATGGTAGGGTCTTGACCATTATTCTCCGCCTTGAGTGAGGGAAGAGTTGCTGGTGGTGGCATGCGTCGCACGACACCAACAGTTTTCCCCACAGATTGCAAGCCATGCTTGCCTAAAACAATGATACATGACGGAAAAAAATCGGCGTTAGACTTACCAACTGGCTTGGCGCCCGCAGCAAGATTACGTCCTGAATATAGCGAATTTACGTTTACTGGCTTCGGTTTACTGGCGCCCGTAGCGCCTCGTTGCAATGACGACATACGACCTGTGAAATGGAAATGTTTCGAGATTGAATATGGCTATGTGCTTACCTTAGAATCACAAACAAAAAAACAAAAAAGGTTAAAGGATAACGGACAATCAATTATGGGCGGTATTGTTGCAGGTTTTTCGATATTCTTCTCAAGATCCACAAATTCGTCCGAAGACGTTACTATTAATAAACTGAAAAGTATATTTGATTGAATGAAGCCGTTGGGTATAAGAGCTTACCCAAGAGAAACTTTATAAAATTGCGTTAGTCCTAAATACAGCAAGAACAATAGTAAATGGGGATAGGTATAGTTCGGCTGGAGAAAAATTACCCCAAACTCCCTGTAAATTTAAGAAATAAAAATATTTTGAATATTAGAGTGTCAGAATATGATGAGATGAAAGATAAAACGAAAAAAAACGTAAAGAGAATCATGAGCCAATCCCGACATTAAAAATGTGCGTGAATGCGAATGGTGTAATATATAATGCTCAGGAAGGAAATTATAAGTCTCGACCTTAGAAGACGAAAATCAAATTGGACAAAGTATAATTAGTCTTCCTCTTGTATAACCTGAAAAACATAATCAGATGGAAAACAAAGCAGGTACAAATAAGGCGGGAGGACCGGGGCGCAGTATTTGGCAGTTGAGCGGATAACTTTCACGAAAATCGATATGCGGTCGATAGTGAGGTAGCGTTCAAACTGCTATTTATCGGACAGAAAGAGAGAAATCAAAAAACATTTTAGGGTAAAGAGTGAGAATATCGAGCTGGTAGAAAAAATTTAACGTAATGAAGAAGAGAGAGAAACAATGCGAGCGGTAACAGATGAAGGAAGAAGAGAACAACCGTTCCAGCCGGTAAGTCAGGTGAGAATGAACTCGAGGAAATGATTTCTTGTGGAGAGCCACGAGAAATCATTTCTGGAAAATAAGAGCACGGAGCGGTGGTAGTTATGAAGTCTAACGTAAAGATAACGTCTGGCTGAAGCATTTAGTAAAGAACTCGAGTTTCGGTGAACAGATAAGATAAATCATATTAACAAACGTTCACAAACAACCTAATGTTAAGTTTACGAGGTACTGTTTGGGTTAAAAGAAATCGTTTGTATGTTGCGATTGACTTCAATAGTCTACGTTGTCAGCAGCTGGACAGAACATAGCTTACTGTTCGTCTGTACGCTCTGTTTGAGTAAAACACTACCAGCGTTCTTTTCGTTCTCTCGTGAATTTCTCTCTCTCTCTCTTTCTCTCTCTATAGGACACATTTTCAGTTGTTGGTCTTGTTGAACAAGTAATAGAAAAGAGGCGAATCGAACTGGAGTATAGAGTCCGCACGCGATGTCGCGACAACTACGTTACGTAGTTGGTCAGTACATGGTGATTGTCTGATTTGGAAGCCAAAGGAAAGAATGAGCAGAAGCCCTAAGGGAAAAGAGGCAGCCACAGCACAGCACGATGTACGTAGAAGAAAAACTAGAAGAAGAGAAAGCAATAAACAAGTGAGGAGAGTTGGGGATAGAAGGTTTTTGAATGAGAGATAGCGCTAGAAAGTCGCGAGACTGGACAACGGGCAGCTTGCGGCTGGTTTCTGGCTACTGCCAAGAATCGATGGAGGAAAATCGATTTCTGTGCCGCCGTTCGTAGCCGGGCTTGGGCTGTGGAGAGAGACGGGTTGTCTGATGATGGCTGGCTGTGTGTAGCCTTTAGTGACCTTTCGGGGGGGGGGAGCAGAAAGAGAGTAAGAGGGAGAGAGGTGAGTGTGATGAGAAAAAGAGATCGAGAGAGATGATGAGGACAGTGGGAAACAATAAGATCTCAAGATTGAGAGAGTGAGAAAAATAATGAGAGAACATACGCAGAGGAAAAAGACAGAAGGCATATAAGACAGGGACGCCTGGCACAAGATCGGAAAGACAAGAGAGACAAAGTAATAACATACAAATACAAGGAGGATTGGAAATATGAAAAAAAGAACAGTGACATTCGAGAAAAAAGAGTTCTGTTACTCTTTAAGAAATGAGAGTGGGGGTGATCCACAGATGGGATGTAGCATCGGTCCGATCATAAATGGAGGTTGAACAGAGCTGGTAAGCAGGAAAGATTAGTGGTTACCGAGGATACTCTTTGTCGTAAGAGCTCTGCTAACCCGTTAACCAGCATGGTGGGGAATAGCTGACGGAAGCGAGCTCTAAATATGGCATAAAAAACGAATGAATAAGTGCTCAACTTCATTTCTCTCAATATCGGAAATCGGTTTAAGGGTAGAGGAGATGGCCAGCAGAAGGATATATAAATGTGGTCGACAATATAAACGAACGACAGAATAGTCATCATCGTGTTCTATGAAATACGCTAATATGCGGAAATTATAGTGAAACGCTGAAATTCTGGAGAGAAATAGGAGACCTTTAACAGCTGAGAAGCTTTAATATGAGGAGAATACAAAATTGGAGACAAATGTAATTGGGTCAGCAGCGGGATAAGCTTATACGTGAATGAGTAAGCAACGTTTTAATAATTTCCATCAACACACCAGACATATATAGAAGAATTCGAAAAAGTTCAAAAGGGGACAAACCTAGAGAGAGAGAGATATTAGCAGAGACAACCAAAAAGAGAGAGAGAGAGAGAGGGAGGGAGAAAGACAGAGAAAAAGTTGTGAACAACAAACAAGTAAAAATGACCGCTATTCTCTGTAAAGTCCTGGCAGATTTGTTTGTCTGCCGTTTGAACATCGGACTACTATTCGGTTCCTTCTATGGTTCCGAACTAGTAAATGTTGCGAATCCTAGAAACTAGGAAATAACATTAAAAACATCAAAAAGGCGAGCACAATCAAATCTGCGTTCGTATTTAGAACCCAAAAGAGGACTTCATCGGCAGTTGCGGCATTTACAACAAAAGTACTAATTTATTGTTGTGAGAATACATAATAAGATTTTGGCGAGATTTTCTCATTCAATTATAAAATAAATCCTTTTTGCAAATTTCATGTTACGTGACTGTACCTTACTTTAAACATGCTGTCCACATTCAGGTAATTATCATGTCGTATGCGGACGCATTTACCGGTTGTCTTACAAGTGACCGACATCGTTTCTTCCCCATCTGCATTTCCTTTCCTTTTCAGATCTTTCATATCCTTTCGATTTTTTCTCTCTCAACACATATTTTTTGTTCCTCTCTTCATTTCAGTTTATCTCTCATAACTTATAGATCATTGCATATCATGCTGTCCGCAACTTTTGCCATAATCGGCATTTATCTTTGTGACGCAACGTCTTTTTCCACATTAGAACGGGGTAAGGTTTTCAAACGGCTTCCAAACAAGAAATTACTCGCAGATTACAAACAACTAAGAGTATTCGATGCTAGAACTCAGCCGAACGTTTTTGGAATTAGGCTGAACGGCTCCACTCACATCAATATATCTAAGGCTGTCGTTTTCAGGAATACTCGTCCACCTTCAGGTAGTTTCGAAAAAGAGTAATGATGTCTAGTTCTGAAACATGTTCAGTGCCAAGCAAGATACCGCCAAGACGCACATCACATGCCTTACGAAAGAACATCCACAAGATATTAGTTTATGAGAGTTACGTGATGCCCAAATTTGAAGTTAAAATCCTTCAAATTCGAAAAATCAAACGAATTGGTGGTGGATATCCATATGGACCAAAGAATAACACAATATTAGAACTGAAAGAGCCTATATTTGTAGTGAATAGGTACGCATGGAACCCTGAGACAGCTTCCTATAAGGATCCGTTCGGGCATTTGAAAGGTTAGTATGACTGGCTAGCAAACACTGAATAACACGTTCCAGATATCAAAACAACAAAATGGCTGACAACAAATGAAACTATAGAGGTTCGTTCAACATTTTTTCAAAGATAGAATAGGAGATATTGACTTGACATGAGATAAATAAGCTTTTCCTCTAATATGGAGTTATTACAGTTTCCATCTCTACCATACAGACTGATGTCAGCATCTGTTGAATGTCAATATTGTTTTGTGTATTGGAAAAGACAAAAAAAATTCCGACCAGAGAGCATTTACTTTAATTGTTGTGCCGCACAACATTGAGCTGAATATTTCGAAAGGAATGTGAAAACAAAAAAAAACGCTTCTTCATCTATTTAAATAAAAAAATTAATGCGACCAACCGTGCTGAACGAATGCATCCCGGACAAGAGAACACAACCGTTCGCTAAGCGTGAAATTCAAAAAATGATTTCGCGGCCACGTGAATAGGGAAGGGGGGGGGATAGTTGTAAACTATTGATTTGCCATTATTGACTTTTTTCTTTATTGATTCTTAGCATTGTCTTATCATTGATTTCCTGATTGTTTTGATTTGTTTTTAATTTTTATTGAGCCATCTATTAACACGTCGTTTCCATATTTCATTAGATTCATTTTTAATAAATTAATTATTCGCTAAGAAGAGACCATATATGCTTTGCTCAAACGTTGACTCGAAAGTTCAACACAATTTACAACTTTTGCCACACATTTTCAATTTCTGCCTTGTTGTGTACAAGGTGCTTTCGCAGAATCCTTCTTGTGCCCATTCGCCGCAATCGGTACGACGGTCACGACATTCTCGAATTTCCGCAGTATCCTGAACAACTGAAGTATTTGGATAAGAAGAGGAAGCTTACTAAGTCTGTCAGATGGCAACGAGCACATGTTCGTGCGCATTTCTTCGTCATGAACTCCTGAAATATTGATGAATTAGAGTTGAGCTCGATTGGTTGCGTTAGACTTTGTAACCACGTTGCTGACATAAATGATCCAAGCACCCACTTAAGGCGTCTGTGCAATTGATTTGAGGTGTCATGATACAACACTTGTTTTGGAAACATCCATGACCCTCGGGACATTCATTGCTAATACATTCTTTAACAAAATAATTAATTTCCTAGGAAAATTGCAGAAAATAGATGAACCTCCTATAGATTCTCCCACAGGACATCCGGTTAAGGAAATGTTCTCTTCTTCAGGAGTCGCCTTTGTTGTCTTCGCTGGAGCTTCTGTCGTGCTTGGAGACTTGGTGCTTGTGCTTGTAGTGAACTCCATCTCTTCTGTAATTGCTTCTACTTCTTCTTGTTCTTCTTCCTCCTCTTCCACTGGCTGAGGTGTAGTTGAGGTAGTCGTTGTTGTTTTAACTTTGGATTTTTTGGCCTACAAACACTTACTGTTGAAAATAACAGTGGTTAATTACACCTTCTTTCTTCTTGTCGTGGTTTCTGGTAGGGTAGTAGTTGGTACTGTTGTAGTAGTTGTTGTGGTTGTTGATGTATATTGCTCAACCTCTTCGCGATCCTCAACGATGAGTTCATTTCCATAATCTTCCTCGTTAGTTGAAGTCTGTGAGACATTTAAGTGTGGTCAGTTTAAATAAACAAATACCTCCTCGGGTTCTTCTTTCGTTTTCTCACTTTCTGTTTCCGTTAGTTCTTCGCCTGATCCTTTCTTCTTCTGAACTCTTTTACCTAGTGACTGCTCTCCCTCCTCTTCTTCTCCTTCAGGGATCACTCTGGTTTTGGTTTTTCCCTTTTTGGACGACTTCGTTGAAATATTTACGCTTTCTTGAGAAAATGAATGAGAAATAGTGATTAGTCAATTTACCTGTGATAGATCGGGTCGTAGCAAGTTCTACAGGGATCATAGTTACTCGGACAGGGGGCAAGCCCACTTCTATTCAACACCGAAATTATTTTTCGTTTTGTTTGTCTCACTTACTGCAACACAGACCATCTTCACACTTGTAGCCACTGGGACAGTTATCAGATATACATTCGCCTATGGCATGCTTCCCATTTTTGCACCTATCATGATTAAGTTTCGAAAAAATCTTTGCTAAAGGAAATACTTTTCATAATTTTCAACTTCGGATGAGTTTTCAGCTGGGGGTGTAGTCGTCTCGGGATTATTCTTGAGTTTGCCTGAATATATGAAACGTAATTCAGTTTGCATTGCTTCCCACTTACAGCAGTAGCCATTAACACATTCTGAGCCAGCTGGACATAATCCTGCTAAGCAAGCTAAGCTGATTCATTAGAATGCTATTTCAAATACGTTTACAAACCTCCTATCGATATTCGTCGTCCGGGACAAGCATCGAAAAATCTTGCACTTACGGCAAGTATCAATAAGGAAATGAATAAAAAGGATTTCATATCGAACTAGTATGGAAGAATGATAGTCTAATGTATAAGGGTATAGCTCAGTGGATAGCAGTTCTTCTAAAAATATGAAATGAACAGCAGTATATGACTATGTAACAGTTTGACGAGAATTACAAGAAAAGTATTTCGATACTATGAGCACGATACAATTATGAGAACAGAGCCATAGACGGAAGAACTCATGACACTTGAACGACAAGTGCGTCCATCTGAATTGAAGAAGAAGTACATAATATAAATGGAAGAAACGATTGTGAATGCGATGCGATTGATGAGAATGAGTGAGAAACTGATTACCCTCCTCTTCTTCTAAATATTCTTGCTGTTCATCTATCTATCACACGTTCCACCTCCGCTTTCGTTTGCTCCTTTGCTCATTCTTCACGCCTATAACCTTCTATGGTCTCATATGTTTATTCAGCAATGAATGGAAGAGAAAAAAAGATGAAAAGATCATTAAAAGATGAAGAGATTACTCATTATGTTCCTCGTTTTGTAAGTTCTGTCATTCATTCGGGTACATTGCCTTGTCTCCCATAAATGTTGATTTGTTGTTTTGTCATTGCCTTTTTTAGCCCCCACATTAGACTTATTTGTATAAAGTCTGGGTGTTTCCGTCTGTGAGTTCTTTAAGCAGTCATAAATTCCTTTTTGTTTGTATCATTAACTAAGCAATTAGAGGACAATAAAAATAGATAAGGGATGAATGAAATGTTATATCGCGTAATCAGATGAAGAGTTGAATAAACAGAGTTTCATTGAAGCGGAGAGTAACTGGAAGCCGAAATCAAAACAAATTTTCTGTAACATCTATGACGTCATTTGAATAATTCACGCGCATTACGTGATATGCGAATGAACCGTCCATTTCTCAGTTTGCAGATGCGATGAGCGGTTGTTTCTAGCCATCTTTCAGAAGGAAACGTCAACATACAGATGAAGCCACTAAAAATCGTATTTTTAGTTTGTAAGAGCTATTTTTTTTGCAAAGACTAATAAACATAATTGATTACTGACTCTTTTTGATTCTGTTAGTTTGACCTCTCCTCACTTCACCATGAAATGCAAACTTCGAATAGTTCTCTCTCTCATATGGTAACAGCCAATGTAGTACGTAATAAGTTTAATCCATATCGATTTGCCTAAACGAATAAAGGGTTAATGAGTTTTTAGTACTGTTATTTATCCTTCTAATGTTACGATAGGATGGATGAAGAGAAATAAGTCCTAGGAAGAAAGAATACGTGGAAAACACGTGAAGACAGTAACTAGGAGATGAGATGTTTTTTAAGATTTTCCCGGAATGAGAGTGAAACAGCTCCATACCAGTGTTGTTGAATTTTTAGTTGTTTTATGTTGTTTGTTATTGTTTGTTTCTTTGTTGTTTTGAATTATTCGTGTTCATCAATTCTTCTGAAATTATGGGAGAATCGCGGGCCAGACTTCTTCCGCCATTTTTTAAAAATTACCGAAGAGATTTCTCATCTCAGAGCAATAACAGTGAAAGTCATTGAAGCTTCAATACAATCTTTAATCAGTCGACCTATTGATTATAACAAGCCTTCACCCGATAATTCCATTGTAAGTATCAATTCGGAGAACGAATAAAAAAAGTGATAAACTGATCGATGATGTCAGTAGTAAAATCAATTATGAGTTAGATCATCAAACAAGATATCTATGAATCAGATTTTCAGATGTGATCTCTGCTTCCTATTCTCAATCTTTGTTATGAGAGAGAGTTTGTAACTATTCCTCAGTTTCCAGAGTTTTTGGAATCTGACGTATGCCAAGAACAGTCAAAATTATGAAACTGATAAAAATTTCAAACAAAGAAGTCATGGGAGGGAGTATAGTTCAGATAAGGAATTAAACTGTACACAAGAAGCCTGAAAATCTGAAAAGCGTTTGAATTATCTAGATTATCTTATCGAAAAGAATTATCATAGCTAGCGAAGCATCATAGCTCTTTTGTTGAATAGTGATAGCCTTTATTTTCTACGATACACCTGATAATGACATAATACGATCACATCTTATTGAAAGTAGTTTTACACTCTCACATACGGATGCTATGGTTTCTCGAAAGAAACTATTATCATACACTGCTTATAAAAGGTAATTATTGATTATACATCTTCAACAGCTGCTTTTTGTTCGTGATCGGCTTTATGGGCTCCATATTGATTGTATAGTACTGTTGAAACTACAGCTCCCATTCCCCATGTTGTAATTTCATGGTTAACCAAGGCGGAAGAGTCTCTGATGGTACCACCGGGGAAGATCTATTATATAATTATGAGGACACAATGCATAATACAGCCTACCTTCACTCGAGCTTTGGGGGGGACACTAACTCCATGTGGGATCACATAACTGATTTCTGGTTGGTGATCAACCTTACGTGAGATTCTCCATGAGGAAACATCTTCAGACTGTAGACAGATAGTATACTTTGATTTTTGAAATAGCTACTTACGATGAGGCTCTTGTTTTCCAAAGTGATTGATCTTCCGATGGGATCGCAATGAAGAACGATGTTACCCTGAGGAAAAAATATTCAGGGAAATATAGTTAAGATGGCATACGGTGGCATGAGTTCTGAAGGTGATATCGTTTCTTCCACTAGCGTTGATATCTTGCTCGTGGACGATGGTTTGAACAGGGGCGGCTACATGGGTAATTACATGATGGTCATGGGTAACTCCAACTCTGGAATTCATTTTTCATGAAAATGGTTGATTACAAAAGTTTAACCTCTTTTCTTCTCCCTCAACAAGAGCTCTGTAGATAGCAATTTCAGAGTTATTATTACTGGTGATAGCAACCAAGTTTTCATACTCAGATAACTGTAATCAATATGCATAGTGAATACAAACAGAAAGAGAAAAAAGAATGAAAAACTTACAAGTTTTCTGTAATCATCACGAGCAAACTCATATTGGTCATCAAGCTTTCTAACTTCTTCATCGTGTCTTCTTTGATCTTCTTCTCTCTAAAATAGAAATGTAAAGTAACTTCTGACCAAATAAGGAGCTCTACTTGAAGGCTCAAAGCGTCGAACTTGCTCTGTAGTTGAGCATTGAGAGCTTCAATTCCACTCTGTTTTTGGAGGATCTCTTCAGTCTTGATACGGCAACTTTGAATCTAAAACACATAACATAAATAAGAGTCTGCGTCCATGATAACGTACGATCTCGGTCTTTCTAGTATCATATACATGGTGGACGCGTCTTGCTGAGATCTGCAATATTACTTTATGAATTTGGTTTATGTAAAACTGCACAAGCCTTCTGTTCATGAACGCCTCTCATTCTGGTCATGGTGATGTTGTGGATGTTATCGAATTCCTTGCGGATATCTCTGAATAGAAAACTCATAGTATGATTCGCTCAAGCAAATTGTTACCTGATAGCCAATGCAATTTCGGTCTTGAAGAATTCCTTGGTGTCAGCTGGAGCTAAGATAGCCATCTTGCTGAGTTCAACGACTTCAGTGTCATGGATCCTAAAAACGCAGCATATTCATGATAGAGGAAGAAGTTCTCACTTTCTGAGCAAGCCGATTTCCAGTTCGATTCTTCTAATTTGACTTTGTAAGTCAAGAGTGTCAATGGTGATGCTGTCAACATGCTGAACGTATCATAAATAGTTGAAAAAATGAAATATATCAAAATACATCGTAGACTTGGTCGAGCTCAGCATAAAGACGTTGATTCTCAGTGTAGACACCGACCTCCTCTTGAAGAACACGTTGATATCTTAAAGAATTTTGAATTTTTAACTTTTGATATGCTTCTCCAACCTCTCTTGATGTTGGGCGAGAATAGAAAGCTGTTCTCTGATAGACTTCTCGTAATCCTGAAGACCATGTCTATCGCCATCACGAAGACGGTGAATATCAGCGATTCTTAAGAGAGTTGAGTTTATTGTCGTTCAGATTCTTCAGTTTGGGTAGGGATCATTAGAAACTAGGGTATATCATTACATAGCGTGTGACGTCAGCGAAGTCACGTTATAAGTTTGGCAGGAGTGCACATTCAATTTTGCACAGTTACAAAGTGCGAAGCGGTTGTATGATGATTGGAATGGGAAGCATTTCGCTGTGCATGTTTACGTTTCTGATTTTGAAAAAATTTTGAAGCGTCGCCTTTGTAATCTGGCAGCAAAATTCTTTTTAGATTAAAGCGATTTATTACAAAAACGTTTTATGAGGTGGAATATGCTGCGACTCTCAAACCGAATGCAAATCGTAAAACATTGATAAAATAGTTTTGTGTGCGATGGCATTAATTCTTTTTTCAGTTTGCGAACTGCTTGTCACGTCACGAAAGATAATGTTGGGTTTACCTCTTTTTCAAGACGTTGATTCTGAAATGAGTACGCTTAGCACGAACATCGTGTTCGAAATGAGCACGTTCAGCTTGACCGATCTTCTGACGGTATGCTTTGACATCGACTGAGATGCGAACCTATAAAACAATACATTAATGCTAATTTAGCTTCTCTCATTAGCAGAATAATTTTTGCTGCCTTATCAGTCATGTGCAGATGGTATGCTCAGAAATATTTTCGAAGAGAATGAATATGTAATAGTATGAAAGTTTACCCGATTATCACGATTCTTCTGTCCCCAGCTGAGACTCAATTGTTGCAAATCTCCAACGAATCTCTTGTTCTGATCTTCAAGCAGACGCACGCGAGCGATGTATTGCCCCAAACGATTGTTCAAGCCCTAAGTTTTTCGAATTCGTAATGTATATTGTGAAGTTTATATTACTTGAAGCTCGGCCTTCTCACGTCTGGTGATCTCAGCAAAGCTGGTGGTGTGAACATTGATATGTTCCAAGGCTGCAAATACAGAACATACAATGAAAAGACATAAAAGGAAGGATATGAAATTGATATGAGGTAAGGCTAAAGGAAATTGGAAAAATTTTCATTGAATTTAAAACGTACTTATGGGAGCCATTGTCTTCGCTTCACCTCGAGTTGGGAATCTTTGACTCTCTTCTTATCGCCTCTCTTTAAAGCTCTTTCCTGATTAAAATTCTGCCAGCCCACTCACATACTTTTTGATAACAAATTTATCAAGGAAACTTACAGAGATGGCAGAGGAATTACAAACGATTTAGAAACTTTTAACATTTTGAAATGACAAAGCTCAATCGAAATCACATGAGATAACTTAGAAAACTGGTTGATGCGAGGGAGAGAGCACAGGTTACAGTCTTTGATTACTTCAGCTTGCATACCTTCTCAACTATTTTCTTTATTTTTGGTATGAAAAATGAACTCTGGGGATGAAATATGACGCATAATTCCATATTTGATAACTGGATTTTGATAAGATGGTTTCTCAGCGATAATCCATTCTTAATTTCTAATCATAAATCCTACAGAAAAATGGCTAATCTCTAAGTTGAAACGAGAGAGAAAAGTTTCAAGACGCTTGTGTATGATTAGCTTCCGTCAAAATATCTCATTGTTTTGAATCATGACTCTCCACTTCGAATTCGAAATAGTTCTGAACTGAATGATAAGGTTGGCTAGTCTTACGCATCATAGAAGTTTTTTTGTTGTTGATTTCGCTCAGCGTATCAATCCTGCAACATGTCTATCAAGTCGCAGCTCTATCCCAGGAAGCTGAGGTTGGAAGATCGAACATCCAAAGCATCCTCAGTAATTTCCGAAAAAACTATTTATTCGCCCAGTGTGGAATCTCCTTGTAGTGAAACTGAGTCAGGTGTCAATCAAGTATATCAATCGATTTTTTCCTATTACATTTGCAATTGTTTTTAGCTCGAAATACATGAAGCTTCAGTCGATGTGGCAGTTGGCCAGTCCAGAGAGGAGTATCGTCAGTCGCTGATTAGTATGGAGTCCTCAGTGAGCCAAGTTAGGAAATCATTCGAAGAAATCGATCTCATAAAGCAGTTGGAGATGAAAGTCAATAAATACATAAAGGTGAGCTGTTTCTACCTGTCTTTAAAGCAACTAAGTTTAGCATGGAAACGAAAACTTTTTTCAAAACTCTTCCCTTTACACGGAAGGCTTTGGTGAACTCATCATCCACAAAGATATAAAGATGATAGAATCATCTGATTACAATACGAAGAAGGTTGTTTACCGGGCAGTTTACTTATTTCAAAAATATTTGGTGTTCTTCAAGCATGTATGTTGAAGCCAGACCATTCATAATGACTACACTCTTTCCAGGGAGACAGTGTGACATATGAGAAATCATACCCTGTGAGCGAGCTCATTCTGAACAGTATTATAACAAACAGGTTCGATTTATATACTTGAGATTTTATCAGACACGAAACCAATTTTTGTAGAAATGATGAGCAAGCTTCTCATCCTGAGCCTGCTCTCAGGTTTATCAGACAAACTAAGAATGACAACAGATTCTCAACACCAATCAGATATATAAATATTTATTTCAAGAAAAAGTCAGACGCCGACGAATTCGCGAAGGCCTTCATGACACTGTAAGGATTCAATCTACCAATAATTATTGTATTCATTCGTTAAAGGCTTGAAAGATTTTCCTACACCTCAACGGAGAGTGACGATGACGGCGACTCTCATTATGCGGTAAACTTCAATTGTAATGTTTTACTCATGCCATCTTTGCAGAGAACTGCGCATCTAGATAAACTTTATTACGGCATTCTGACTGGACCTGAAGCTACAAAACTATTATTAGGAACTCCAAATGGAACATTTCTCATTCGTTTCGGAACCAATCAAATGCGTTTTGCGATAGCCGTGAGGTAAGCATTACTAACAGGAAATGAAACTCTCAGTCTATCAGTTTCGAATCAAAAGTTTATCATCTACGCATCGAAGAAAGCCCCCAAGGAAATGTGTATTTGGATGAGGAGTTCCAATTTCGCAGTATCAAGGTGAATCGAGTTTAATGTTTTATCTAAGATGGGAAGATTATTATTATCAAGAGCGTACGTGAGTGATTCACGATGGCGCTTGAAAATTTCACAGCACTAATTGGTTCAACTCATTTTTACCAAGGTTGAAAAAGAAATGTACTGTATATCGAAAACGAATGATCAGAATCAATTTCTGATTTGATATTCAGAAG
>CALQYR020007501.1:618471-664944 GCA_943334845.2 Auanema sp. JU1783 | reverse complement strand
TGAAGATGATTTGCTCAAAAACAATGGCAATTTCATCAAGAGCTTCCACGAGCAATCTTTGGAATCATTCACAAAAGATGCATCCAGCGCGGTTGAAATAGTATTTTCGCCTACCAGCTTCTGGTCAGCGAGTTCTGGTATGAACAATGCTCATTAACTTCGGTGTCATTTGTCGTGATATTATATCTGCAAATCACCCACAATTGCACAAATGGACTTTAACGACAACTTGCGATTTACCGGAAGCTCTTCACCTTATGCTTCACATAAACGAAATTACTTCGAATCGGCAATGCAAATATCTCATTAAAATGGAAAAGCCGACCAGAAGCTGGTAGGCGAAAATTCTATTTCATGTCAGATTCTGAAGTATTCGCTGTTATTAATTGACTACTTCATTTTCATTTATCTCATTGTATATGCTGGTCATCAACGAGTTACATAGTGAATTCATTAGGCTAGATGGTATAATTAGCGCTTAGGCTTATGGACCAACAACTTTACCAATTGTAAAGTACTAAACTTAGGTTCTATCTATGTGCATGTGTGTATGTATGTGTGTGTGTGTGTATTGGAAGGCAAACGAACTCAGCTCACATTTCTTCCATTTTCATGTTCCTGACCAAATTTTTGGGATCCCCTAGAGAATACTTGCGATTAATATAATAGCTAGGATACTATTAAGGGACAGTAATTGCTTTCCAGCAGTAATGATTAAACCGCTATCAAACACAATTCTCTCTCTCTTCATTTACGTTTATCCAATTTTCGGATGAAAGTCTGTCTATGAAGAAAAATGCTGAATGCAACCGCTCGTCCTTAGTCTGTTAGTTATGAAATGAAGTCGTTTCGAGCTTGTACAACGCAATCACTCACGTTGAACTAATTAGCATACGAACTAACTTCGTATGCAAATCATTATTGAATTTTCAAACATTTGCTTATGCAAACGTCCTGCATAATTATTTTATAGTTCTTATTGATTTGTATATAATTGCGTAGAGGAAAATTCGCGCATTTGCTTTGCGCTTGAATAGTTGGGCTAAATGTGAACTTCCTAAAGCTCATTGTAAATAATGTTTTGAATGAGAAATGTCTTGGAATCGTTTAATATAGAATATATATTTACACCCATCTCGCATTATTTGTTTTTTTTGTTTCTCAAAAAAAAAAGTGTCCTTGTGCGATAATTATTGGTCATGATAACCATTGGGATTGCTTAGAATCGTCTTGATGATGATCACGACGATATGTTGTTGTGGTGCCTATCAAATGTCTGCTTTAATTCTTCAAAATGCAGTCTTACGAGGCAGTTCTCTATCCCTTCTATTCTCGTTCTCTATCCATGAAAATTTCTATAAATGACGTATGATGATGCTTCTCATTTCAATCTGACAAAGATTTGTATGGACACAACGTCGAAACTATATGGTAATAAGATTTATCAGCTCAAGTTGTTTGCGAGAGGCTTACATAAGGCTGTAATTATGCTGTTCCAGTTTAAAACAACACTGTTTACCGGACATTATCCGATTTTTTTAGTTTTTAGTATCGTTAATTTGCTTCATTTTCTCAGCTAATGGCTAACTGCTGTTTTGTTTTGCTTAAATTTACATTCCAATAGCCTATATATCCTTTTCTTCTTCCTTTTTTCATCACCATCATCATGTGTGATGATCATCTTGTTCCATTTCTATTCTGTGCTAACGAATATGCTGAAAAGGAAAAGCCAACTTTGAGGCGAATACTCTTAATTTTGTAATCGAATAAATCCCTTTTTAAAAGCCAACATCCATCTGTACAATTGGATTTCTTATGCATTTAACACTTGCATATTTGCTTGTCCAATGATTCAGATATGTTTCTCTCTCCCTCTACCTCTCTTCACCCTCTCCCCTCTCCCTCCCTCCCTCTCTCTCTCTATTTCTCCTTCTACATTTTGCCGGCTATCACAAGGGCAATACGTGTCGGGTGGGTTTTTGTGATTACAAAAAGGACAACAACACTTTCCACCTTTACGATGTTTAAGTACAAAAATTTTTTGTTGTTGAAACCGTTACGATTTCTTGGTCATCCAATCCTTTTGTTGGCCTTCCGCAAAAGCCTCAAATTTCAATTTTTGATATTTCATCAAACATGGCTTAAACCATGTTGTTGAAGAGTCTTTCCTTTCGAATTATTTCTAATTAATGGCTTTGTTTATTTTGTTATCGTTAGCCACAACCCGCCATTTATCGATGTTTGAACCCGAAATATTATGTTCTGATATAATAAGTCCTGCAACCTCTATGTATGTGTAAGAGTGTGTGTGTGTGTGTGTGTTCCTTCTGCCCAACCTCTCAAACCTTGTCAAGTTCTGTTTCCTGTCATCTTCTGTGAGAGTAAATCATTCACTTTGTTTGTTATTATCATTTCTTTCATTTTCAATTGTTTAAAAAGAGACGTCTGATTGTTATCTGATCACTACATCCAATCATTTGTTGTTCGGTTGTTTACCATTGCAATCCTGTGACAAATCCCAGATATACTCTCACAACGGGTTACTTCACATCAAAACCATCTCCGAAATTCTCGTATGGTCAATAAACTGACTGATAAAAAGACTTTAGCTGATTTCATGTGCATGTCGTTTGATCGAAATGTTCGAAGGAACACACGAGACTTCGGATCGTTGGGAAAAACGACGACAACGACGACTTCGTCGACAGCGTCCAAGAAGGACTGGATGTTAGACTGAGATGTGAAATGGTTGTACAGACAGGCACCCGCGTGGATAGTTCAAGGTCTAGCGCCGCCCATATTTTAGTTCTTCGAGATCCCACCTCCCATTTTTGCTGGCTTCCTAACCCTCTTCGATTCTTAAACCAAAAAAATATGAATTTATGAGAAAAAAACAACAGTATCCATATTCTGAGAATAATCAAATTCGCTAAACTGAGCTTTGCGCAATTCATTGAGCTTCCGGAATTCTGGATGACCTCTTCCGTTCTGCATAAAGCAAAAGCCGTTCGTGCTATTCGTCAAGCCATCTCTTCCCATCCAGCTACAACTGAAACGACTATCATTTTTACTTTCCGCCCATTGCTTCGTAACTCGTTATTTTCAAACCATTTCATTATGTTGTCGTCCGTTCAGAAAGATTTCGGCAAGCTTTCTCAGCTCTTAACCTTTTCGTGCACATTTTCTGTTGTACTGAGTTGTTTCTTTTTTTTCTAACTGCACGATCATATGGTATTTTCTTTTATTTACATAAGTACGTCAGAGAGTGAGAGATTATTTCGCAAACGGTCCATCGAGGCCAAAGCCAGTTTTGCTACTTTTCAACATTAAGAAGCGGACAGTTGCAAGCTATTTCCACCATTTTCCTAGTTTCCTCCCGAACTAATCAATTTCAAGACGTTGTTTTCGAGTTTTGTCAATTCAGATGACCAACAGCTGGACGTCATCATGTAATTGCTAGACTCTCCATGCTATAATTCTTTCTTTTCTCTTTTTTTTTACGTTTTCGCATTGTGGGTCTGAATTGATCGACTCGGTCTCATTGCACCTCTGACGATTGAGTGAGAGCTCGAATGATTCAGCTCTTTACTCTCTCCACTAATCTGCACACGTTTCCCACCTTTTTTTCATTGCAAATTTCAATTGTCACTTAATTACACGTATATACTTCATTTTGATTAGAACACACACAAAGGTCATCATGTATTTCTCGCCACTGACTAACTGCCAGTATGGTGCCGGCTGGTTAGTGGGTCAGTTGACCTTCAACGATGTTATATATTCTTTCTAACTTTGATAAGAATCATAAATAAATTAACTATATGTATAGATAAACAACTGTGCATGTTTATAAAATAATCATTTCATCTCTTAAATCAACAGTATCATCCATCTCATACTTAGTTTCTTCTCATTTTCTCAGTTTTTCTCTTCTCGCCATTCGGCTTCTGCTCATCTTGATGCGCAACTCCCACTCGCACTGTCCCACTGACCACAGCCAACAACACTCGAGATAGATTTTGAATAGCAAGAAATCACATCCATATATGGCAAACTACTTTAACACTCTCTTAACCAACTTCTTCATCATTCACTTGCTCTCTCTCTAACTCTCTTCTTGCTCTTCTCCTCATGCTCTTCATCTGACGAAGCTTTTCGATCTATCGTCGTTCTCGTCTTCTTCTGGCAGCTCGCGGTGTGGTCGGTCGCGGCTGGCACCGAGACAACTGACTCTCCGATATTCTCTCGATCTTTTTTTTTTCAAACTGTACAAGCTAATCCTCATCTCGATTATCGACCACATTGTGTGCGGTCTGACCTGAAAAATGGAAGTTAGCTGCCTCCCTTTTTCTCTGAGTCACTACTCTCCCTTTGTCCTGCCTCTCTACCTGTGTTGTGAAATTTTGACGCAAAAGTTCATGTTCGATTTTTTTTGTTTTCGATGTCCTTTCATCCGTTCCACTTGATCATAAGGTTTGCTTTGGGAATTATAATCTTTAGGTTAATGGAGTAATCACAAACCTTATTTGCATCATTTCCGAACGTTTTAAATCGAAAATTATGTGTTTAAACATATAATATATCTATTTAACATTACTAATCATATATGTGATGAATACGGATTAAATTTATTTGAATTGAAGAGAGGCTGTTAGGGCAAAAGGGTGCACATGAATAGGGAGGTAAAGATGGAGAGAAGAGAGGGAGTAGAGGAGAGAGGCATATCATGAAAGCCGAAGGAGACACGAAAAGAGTGCAGACGGTTCATCCCGTCTCGCTTAAAGGACCTTGCCTCGAGGTTCTTTCACATACAGACGAGAGGTCAATAACCTTTACCCTTTTCTGGAGAACATTCTCGTATTGAGACATTTTGGTTCAAATAGGTTTATTTCAAAGTGTTATGTCATTGCTTGTATAGAATTCAAAATGATATCAAAAAGTTTGTAAGAATTGAGAGAAGATAGATGAACGGCATGCACATTTGGTCATCGTCAATCAAACAGTCAGTCACCATTTATGGCTCTTTAACCACCTTTGTAAAGGAAGTAGTCCTCTAGGTTTTCCAAACTGTTTCATTCGCATGCCTTTTCCCTTCCTTTTCATCATTTTTCTAATTCTCTCTCTCTCTCATCGCATGGTGTCATTCAAAAACCTTTTTTCTCATTGAACTTTCAACCAAAGCTTCTTCTTTTGCACATCAATTGTCATCTTCTCATAATTTTCTTGTATTTATTGCCCGTTTCAAATGATTATTTTCATCTTTAATGTCTTTTTCATCTAATTTTCCTTCTCTTCATATATGCCATCTGTCAGTACTACTTAGCAATTTCTATTCCCAAGGTCGTGGAAGTCTTAAAGCTGCCAGGCTCTTCTCTATCACTATCACACCACAAAGCTTTTTCTCCCGTTTTTATCTTAATTTTTCAATTTTCAAACTGAGAGTCAGAAAGAGAGAGGTAAGCAGAGACATGCGAGCAACAGGCAAAACAGAAAGAGAACGAAATAAAAAGCAGATTGGTTACGGCTCATTCATAACAAACAAGATCAGATTTTGAAAAGTTATGATGCTTTCCTCTCCTTCTTCTTCTTCTTCTTCGTCCTCTTTTGGTTTTTGACTTATTGGATATGAATGTCTTCACGTCTCATTACATGACTCACACATTCGTTAACACGAAAGCTCTCTCCTTCATCCCCTTCTTTTTATAGTAAAAAAACAAATTTGAAATGTATAAAGAGAGAATGAACAAGAAAAATGAAGTAAACAAACGATATTCGTCGATTCGTATTGAGATTTGTACCATCTTATACAAATATATTTGGTATCAATCGATTAGTGTGTTCTCGTGTCGGCTTACCAGTAAAGTTCGACTTGATCGACCGAACAGAAGTCTTCAAATTTCAGCTTTTTCTCTATCTCTCTCCCACGACTTTTGGTTTGTCTCTCACCTTTCTCTCTTTCTCTCTGTTCTTTAATCTCTCTCTCTATCTCTCTCTCTCTCTCTTCCTTTTTCTGCTTTTTTGCTCTGTTTCCATAAGATTTTCTCTCTCTCTCTTTCTCTCTTACGTCTTAGCTAGTTCATTGAGATAGAATGAACCGTTTATTTTTCATCATCAGATAACATCATCACCATCGATCTCTTGTTGTTCAGATTGTTTACCAACAAAACATCTGATCTATTTTGCAGTAATTTTTCATTCACTCTCTTACAAACTGCTTTCTTCTTTCCGTAATCATCCTATTCGTTTGGGAGAAACGGGAGGGGGGGGGGGTTTCGTGAATCTCTCTCTATTTCTCTATCTCTCTTTATGTCTCTCCTTCCTTCTCTTTCTCTCTCTCTATTTTCTTATATACATACTTACATGCTACATACATAAATACAAGATTCGTGCCAAGAACCAAAGGGAGATGTCCGCTCAGGTACGAACAAATATTTGTTGTTCGAATTCCTCACTTTATATTGTTTAAAACAATTTAGAGGAACAGTCTCTAAACTATGCTTTATTATGCTTTCTTAACTATTTCATTTGAAATATGGCTCACAATTGGATCTCATCAGTCTCTCGCCCATCACGTCCTTCATGTGAAGTGAGCAAACTTTTGCATGGAAATGCCCATAATTCAGTTATTCCGTCCTCACTTCTGTCCCCTCACATTCAATAGGATTTCCTTTTTTTGCGTTCATATTAATCTTCATCATTTACTTTTCTCAAAAAATTTGTGAAAAAAACGTGTGAGCTGTTACAGGGGTATTATCTTCTTATTCTTCTTCATTTTTCTTCTTCTGTAATCATCTTCCCATAAAGTCGAGAGAAATTGTTGTCCATCAACGTTTATTCGTCACGATACGAATCAACGACATCCGAATTTTTCTTTGTTCAGTTTGTTGCATTACTCCATCTACTTTTGTTGCTTCCACCATTTTTCTCACCGACCCTCACGTTTTTCGATCGTTCATCATTTTTCACGTCCGTTTCACGTGGAACTTCATCTCTCATTTTGTATCAAGAAGGCATATGGAACGGTTGTTCTCCGGCATCAATACTTATCCCTCTTCATCTTATCCCTTCTTTTTTTGTCTCTCTCCCTCTCTCTTCTTCTCTCTCTCTCTCACCCCCCTCTCTCACTATTTCACCTATTATTCTTCCTTTTTTCTTTGTTTCTTATTCCCAACATGCTTTATCTTCTCAACTACTGTTAATCTTTCTCTCATAAATGTCTATGACGCCTCTTACTTCGCTCATTCTAGCCTGTATCAATTTATCTTTGGTGAAAGCATTGTTGATCCTGACCAGATCGTTCGTTAACTTTTTCTTGTTCAACTTGTCTCTTGCGCTTCCTTCTTTTCTCTTTTCCAGTTGTCATATTCGCTGATTGTCATTAGATATTCGAGAAAAATGCTTCAACAAATCATTTTCTTATCTCAATAAGGAAAAAATAAGGGAGACTGAGATGAGATTCAGTAGACGGATGACGAAGATGATTACTTACATGATCATCAAACTTCCTAATCAGCTGGAACGCTCATCCGATCATACTCAAAACGATCCGTTAGTGGTGCCGAGATGTACCAGCTGTTACTACTTTTGTTTCTGCTACGTCTACATTCCTTCGATCTGACATGACGACAGTCAAAAAAGGTGACGATCGATGATTGAGATCAGAAACCGCTCTACCCCTTTTCTCGTTTTCTTTTTCTCTTTTTCTCCTGCATCTTGAACTCTTGAATCTGGTGCTATCGTTTGTCTTTTAGCCAACTTCTTCAGGAAACGAGATTTCCAAAGTTGATGAGCCCCAGTTAATTTTTTTTTGTCTCTTCAATCGATATTGAAACAAATAAGGGTTATGAGAGAGAGTTAAGATAGAGAGAGAGAGAGAGAGAAAGAGTTGTTTCATTGGTTTATTTTAGTTTTGTTTGTATGGTACTTGCTGTAAAAGGAGATTGTCATTCCTTAATTTCGAAACTGCTTGTCATTTAAGCTATGACATCATTCCTTAATCATCGTTTTCATCATCACGCTTTAAGTTTTGTTCTACTGTATTATAATTGTCAAGATTTTTATCGTCATTGATCATTTCTATTGATTTATATGAAAAAGAGTTATTTAAAATCATAATAATGAACCTTACTCATGTTCAGAAGCCCCGTAATGGAGGGCGGAAGTGAGAATACACATCTTATGATACCACCGGCAGAAGATGTTGTACGATCAGTTTTTGAGAGCGGATCTTCACCTCGAATGTCACAGATTCAAATAACTTCCGTTCTGTCAATAATTCGAAATGCTTTAACTAGAGGTTCGTTCGCTTATTCAATCAATTGGCGTTAACTGTGTTCATGTTGAAGGCTTAAATCCTATTCAAGAGGACTGGATATCTTCATCCTCACCTGCATATAAAAATTCCGAATTCACAGCTTCAGCAGCTCTGCCAGCAGACACTCGATTATACTTTTGGTTCTTGCTTTCCTCTTCCGGAAACATTGACTATATAAGTCCGACAGTCTCTGATTTGCTTGGTTTCAAGCGGGTGAGTTAATTTATGTTTATTATTATATTATTAAACGATTTAATTGAACCACTGCTATGTGTTTGGAAATTTTCATTGTTCAACGTACATACTCTTCATCTCTCTCTCTCTCTCTCTTCTTTTTTTTACATTTTGTTCCATTCTATCTGGAGTATGTTTGTCCTTTTGTGACCATAATTGGACGTAAACTCATGGTCGAAGTCGTTGTCTCTTCATCTTCTTCCTCGTCGTCGTTGTCGTCGTCAACCATACAGAAGAACATCAGAAATGTTTGGTAAAGACGACAACTATTGAAGGAAACAAGAGATAGGTGGAGATGACCTTGTCCTACTGCCGTTCCATTCTCGCTATTCCTTAAACATTTTCCGGAATTTTTAGCTGCTTGTTGACCATATGAGGAGATTAAAGATTAAACGTTCTCAGTAAAATATGGCCTTTTTTGATTTTCCTCTTCTTTTTCGTTCTCCAAAAAATCTTTTTTTTGCTATTTGGTAGACGAAGAGAGAGAGGGAAAGAGAGATAGAGAGAGAGAGGGGTGGGGTGGGGTGGGGTATGGGTGTGTATGTGAGTGTGTGTGTGTGTACATGTGTGTGTATGCGCATGGAGGCAAGAAGGAGAGAAGAGGTTCAGGGACCAGAAAGGAATACAACTGAAAGCTCCTTCAAGCTAGAATTTGATTATTTTCTTCTCATTCTCATTCTTCTGACAATCAGCTAATGTATGAAAGAAAAGTAAAAAAGGATCATAATGAAGGTTAAGGTTATGCTGATAAACTTGTCGGAATTACCTGATAAATTAGAAAAATGACAAAATCAGATCATAGATTATCACTTCCTTCGATGTTTTTCTTCATAGCCAGCTAATTAAAAGCATCATAATTAGATTAATTGACAATTAAATTAGTAATTTTGAAATTTATAGAGGGATCTCACCTCATTATCTGCCTATACTCTCGTCTCATTGCGAGACCACCACATTGTTCTTCCAATTCTTAATTCGGGTCCATCGACAAGTATGAGTTGTCGAATGCATTTTCAAACTGTTAATAGTGAAGAAATTCCCTTTGATGTGAGTTTTACATTTCATTCTTTGCTTTTTTCATTTTCTCGCTCTCGCCATCCTGTAATCTCCTTCTCATAACATTCAATTTCAGGTAACTTTTGCTAAAATTTCAACGCGACAAGTTATAAACGAGTCAGAATCAGGTGATTTTCTATTCCTCTCTTATGTCTCTTCTATTTCGTTCTCTCCTGATTGATTTTATCTCATCACTTTTTGAAGTTTTCAATCTTTCCTTTTTTCTTCCAGAACGATCAGCCACTCTGTGTGTGGCTCGGTCTCATTTTGGTAATCATGGCCAAGTTTTAATCCAACTTGATCCTTCTGCAGTCATTATCCAAATAAACAACAAGTATTGTGGTTCTTCACCTTTTCTGTGGTTTTATGATCGTTTTAAAGATCCGATACATGGCTCCCAACGTCAGAGTTGATTGGGCGGAGGATTAGTGAAATATGTCATCCAGAACACATGAATACTTTAGAAACTCTCTTTCAAGCCGGTAAAGACTTTCAATTCAAACACAACCTTATCCAACCTCTCTATAGGTTATGAAAGTTCCTGTCAGATTTCTCTCTTATTCGGAGACGTCGAAGCTCATTGTCTAGTCAGATTAGTTAAAGGAAATAATAATAATGTAAATGAGAATAATGAAAGTTCTCTCTCTTTACTGTGTACAGTTACGAGGTAAGAACAGATGGTCGTTCGTTTCCTCATGCTTCCATTGCTTTTGAGGTTATCCACCGTGGGTACGATGAGGCCTAATCCAGCAGTTGATACTGCCTTACCTGAAACCCCTATAACTCAGGCGAGTTTCGTGGAGCCAACACCCGTAAGTATTCCTCGGATATTAGCTAATTGCTGGAGATCAATGTCTGATTCCTCTAATTCCAATTACCATTACAGAGAGGATCAAATCAGAAGGCACCTGCCAAACCGAAAAAACCAAGGAAACCTAGGGCGAAGAAGGCCAAACCAATTAAAGAGCCTATAAAGGATGCTCTATTGAAGGTAAGCTTATGAGATTGGAAAATTGAGAATACGATATATCAGCAATTACTTGGAACGAATCGTCCCGCAAATGAAACAACAGCAGCAACGAGTGCTTCAACAAGTGGAACAGTTACATCAGAGCCCGAGTTCACAGAGTACGTTTGAATATGTTTATTAGACAAGGTACAAAGAGTATAACAGCATTATGAGGGATATATAGAGAGAATACGTGATTGAAAGAATGTCTATATATGGAATTGCTTCATAACATTTCATGTTTCGTATCATTTCCGTTATTAATATGCTTGAAATCTTTTTTTTTGTTCTGCCTCATGAAAGAGGATTATGATGACGGGCTCTATATGGATAGATCATTGCCTAGAGTACTGAGCAACTCTTCTTTTCTTGGAAGGGATTGTGATTATCAATTGGTCCACTAACAAGCATATCGGTAGCTTTATTCTTCTCACAATACTCCATAAGACTGAAAAATAATAATTAACTTGAACATCCAAGCCTATTCCTTAATTCTCTTCGTTAGCCTCTCTCCAATTCTCAGAAGAATTTGTTTGACAAAGATATAAACGAAGAAATATATATTTGAATTTGTATCTTGTTGTCATGACAACCTATCTTACTAAAACCCTTTTTGTCTTTTTTTTTCTTCTTTATACCAAAATTACTATTGTCAATCAAATCATCTCTAACGCTGTATATCAGGGAGGGAAGACTTACTCTTTGGACACTTCCGACACCTTCTTGCGAGCCAGTTGAGCTTCCTGTCGTAGTTGCTCTGTTTGAGACTTTAAAGCTTCCATAATATATATCCTAAATGATTGGTTCTATTAAAACTGCATCAAAAATGAAATGATGATATAAGCTGTATGATGAATTGCGTAGCATACAGGATGAGACATCATACAAGGAAATATGAAAAAGTAAAAAAGGCGAGCAAGAGAGCTAAAGGAAATGCAATGATGAACTTTCTAAAATGACAGTTCAACTTTTGATGAGCGGAAATATAATGACTGAATGAGAAAATATAATTTTTGTGATTTAGTCAATGTGTAAATGAACGGAAATAGCTGAATAAGTATGTGCCTGACTATCAATTGTAGATTGAGAATAAAGATCTCGACTTCTAGCAGCCCAAATAACCAAAGAAATATGAGGGAGGGACACATGATTTTAATAGAGACTACTAATTTATGAGAGATAATAAGAAACAGAAATAGGAAATAGTATTGACCAGAGAAATAGAACGGCTGATATCTGCAGCTTCAGCTGTTGGATATTTAGCTTGGAAGAGAGGTTGCCATGGGTACGTAATATCCACCGCTCAACCTTTTCTCTGAATCTCTTATCCTTATATTATCTCTAACATATTTTTATCTTGTTAAAATATTTCTTTTCATTACTATATATGACTTTCTATCTCTTCTTCTCTGTGTCTTACACGGCGACAACCTCCATTCCTCTCTCAACTCGCCTGATTAGGATAAATCAATTTGGAATTTATGAAAAAAAAGAGAAAAAAAAGAAAGAAGAGAGAGGACAGAGGTAAATGAAAACTGAACAGCTAAAACTCCTATCTCATTTCTACGAATACCTTTGTTGAAACGGTCTTTTATGCTAATTCCACGTATAACGCGTAGATGCTTCCAATGGCTTCCGTGAATTCATTCAAAGCTATGCAGACGCGCAGAACGGTTGTATCCAAACCCATCATTCATTCCCTCATAATTCTGGGTGTTAAAGAATATTTTTGAAGCAATACCTTGATTATCATGTAACTTTGATGTGAGAAAGTAGTTTCTCGACACATTTTGGAACTTGTTGCGAACTCTTGATCTTTCATTCACATTTTGTGCTTGTTTAAGTGATAACACAGAAATTATCTGCCTATCAATTGAGTCATTCATAATTTGTTCTGAATGCATTAACATCATTCATTCCAATTAATTTTGCTCACAAAAATCGTCTCCATCACACGTACGGATGAGATGAGTTTGGTGTTTGTGCTATTCTATGCTTGTTCCATACCATCATTGTACTTTTAATGTTTTTTTTTCTCTTTTTCCTTTTTCAATTCTTCATAGACTTTATAAACAGGATTTCATTTCCGTTCTTGCTAAAAAAAAAAATTAATTTTTTCATTCTCACACATCGACCAATTGGTGAGCTGTTTCCAAACAGAGAGAGAGAGAGAGGCCTCTTCTTTCATACTATCATGTCATACTTTCATAACCATTCAATGACTCTCTCATTCTACTCATTCTACTCGTTTGTCTGCTGTGTGTGTGTGTTTGTGTGGAAGGTTTTGATTAGAAATTGCATTTTATAACTTTGAACTGAATGATTTTCTCCTTCTCCTTCGTCTCCATTTTCTTCTTCAACATCCCGGTCATCAATCGTCCATCAGCCCCCCCCCCCCTCTCTTCCACTCGCATCCCCCCACACACGAACATCAACACCACTACCACCATGTATAATCGCTTGTTTTTGTTGACGACAAATTCATTGAATCGAAACCTTTCTCTTCTTGTTTCTTTTCTTCTCTCTCTTACTAGTCCCTACTCTCTATCTTTATTTTTCTTATAAAATCTCTTTATATCTAGTCATCTTATGTTTTTAGCTAAGGAAAAAAGAGGTGAGGGAAGTGACTGGTCAACGAATAAGCCTTTATTTTGATTGTTTACAAGAGTTGAAAAGAAGAAATTTCGAGATACAGAGAAAGAGAGAAGAAGAGAGAGAGATAGAGATAGATATGTATAAGAACAGAAGAAAGACAATAAGAGAGAAGATGATTGCGAGAGAGAGAGCACAACAGAGAAATTATAGATTTAAGACAACAGATTCGGAACACCTAAACAACTTGACCCCAAATAACCTTTGGCTAAAAATCCAATTTATGCCTTTCTGATTATTCAATACAACCTAACCAGGAACTTCAATATAATAATTTTGAGTTGAAAACGATGTGCTTGTTACTCACTGAATTCATAAGTATCACATGTATCTCCAATATGCCCATGAACGCTTTTCTGAGAATGTAAGCGACCACCCATGGACATGGTTGTTCATATGATTAACTATGTGAGAATAGTTAATATGCACCGTTTTCTGTTTGTATTCGTAAAACTATAATAGCTCATTATGCGGTATGACAGCATGTATGAGTGAGTGAGTGAGCGAGGAATTGAGTGTACAGTTCATACCTCCACCTTTCATGATCCAACTTCTCCTCATTCCACTGCTTGCGAAACGATTACAAAGCCTTATTTGATGCCCACTACATGTTTCTTTTATTTAAAATTATTTAATTGTTACAAGTAGACGCACGAACGATCAGATTTCTCTAATCTGGTTAGAAACAACCGAATCTGTAATTCTGCGAATGGATGACTGAGAGACATAGAGGGTCAGGGCTTAAACCGACAGCTCTTTCTTCTTCTTCTTTTTCTTCTTCTTCATCTCATTCTATTCATTATCTTTGGTAGTTGTTGTCTTCTGAAGCGACTAGTCTGCTGCATGACCTGAACCTGAATTGAAGGGATACGACGCCGTCGTCGTCGTCGGCTTCAACAATTCACGTGTGCGCGCGTGTTATTTACAAAGCCCTTTGTGGCTATATTTGGAAAAGCAATGAAAACGAAAAAAGGCTGTCGATCTGCAATATGTCCGAAGTTTCATTGTTGAATTCAACACATATTTTCTATGAAAATGAGTCAAATTTTTTGAAAAAAAAGAAAAAAACTTTTGCATTTCCAAGCCCCAACTGAATCAGCGTTTTTGTAATTTTTATTAAAAATTCTGATGAATTGACCACCTTTCTAGTGGACAAAAGAGAATTTTGAGAAAAAAAAGAAGAATTCGTATTGAATTGCTTTATCCTTTTCAATTTCTTAAATCAATTCCCATTTCCTTCCTTCGCTACACTCTCTCTCTCTCTCTCTCTCTCTCTCTGTATATCTGCTTCGTTTCCCTCCGTTTCATTCCCTCTCTGTGATTAAGAATAAAAATACATTTATGTTTATACAACAACTGTCTAACTACCGTCGTATATGATGGTTAAATGTATTGGCAGAAAAGTTGTTTATTATTTTTGTCAAAGACAACCAAATAGACTGTGACAAATAATGTTTTTCCTTCTCTCCCCCCTCTCTCTCTCTCTCTCTCTTGTACTATTCATTCTCTCACTCTCTTTATTGTTTTCTCTCTTAATTATAAAAGAGCTCCCTCTCTCTTTTTACTGAAAATCCTTAAATGTTTATCGAAAGTTCAGCAAACTCATTTGAATTCGTCGTATGCAACCGCTCTGCTCATTTAAGTTGTTCATAAATGAGATTCGTGAATGCCACGTGTCGTGATGGATTTCAAGAAAATTTGAATATCTGACGTAACTTTTGAAATAATGAATGAAATTAAAAACGAATTCCATGCTATAATGAGAAAATTTCTGATTTATTCTCAGATGCATCTATTCAATCCTCCAACAAGATTCTAATGAAAGATATGAATGTTGTAGAAGCTTATTAAAACTTCAAATGACGTCAATTTGCAACACGAAACCAATGCGAAGGAGAGGCTGTATATCAGAGTAAAGAAACAGAATGAAAGAGGTTCAGATAGCAAGAGTAAGAGGTAAAAAACGAAATAGAGAGAGAGATCGATAGAGATTACGAGAGAGAGAGAGAAGAGATAGATAGAAGAAAAGATTTTGTCAATTTGTTTGTTCAGTTGAATCTAATTTACTTATAACAAGCTGGTAATGAGTTGAAGAGGAGAAGATCAGATGTTATGGAAAGTGGGTAGTTCTCTTGCATAAGTTCCTCTTCCCTTACATCTTTATGTTCGTTATGAATTAGTTTTTTCATTAATTCTTAAGTAAGATACTGTGTTAAGATCAAAAGTTAGAAGAATATATTTTATAATCTTAGCGGCTACTGAGCTTTAAGAGCTTGGAATGAGCTCATGCAAATGTCACAAACAAGTTTTTCTTTTCTAATGATCGTCTCTCACTTGTTCGCTTTCTCTCTCTCTCATTCTCTGTCTCTTCTTCTATCTTTCTCTTTATATATTTTTTTCTCTCCTTCATCTTCTTCTTTAATGCTAAGAACTCAAAAGCATTGATGTCATTGGCCGTTTTTCGTTTTCCGGAATTATAAGATAAAAGTATGATGTTGTACGATAGATGTCCATATCTCAAACGTATTATAATGTCCATCATTAGATGCCTCAAAATCTATTTGAACACATTCGAATGAGGACAGACGATGACAGGAAAACAGCTTCTGCCCGTCTTCGACAACAGCACAGTTTGTGTCCTCCCTCTATGCTTCTGTTGATTGAAAATCGAAGATGAAGCAGTAGAAGAAGGAGGAGGAGGAGGAGGGGGATGAGGAGAAGAAGAAGATCCTAGCCGGAACATCTGTACATCAGAAACATTTCCTCGCGCACTTGTGAAAACTTTCATGCTCTTTGATGCTCATTCGAAAGCTTCTAATCGAGTTTGTTTCTACTTCGATTTTCTCTGTCATTTCTCTTTTTCTTTTTCATCTTCTCCTTCTCTGAGTTTCTGCAGTCACAGACAGAAGAAGAAAAAAAGAAAATTCGCTGCGTCTCTGTTGGACTTGTGACTTCAGTGATCTCACGGATTTCTTCGTTTTCTTTTCTCTCGACAAACTCATTCTGATTGTATGGAAAGTAACTCTTTCCGTTTCTGAGCTCAACCGGAACAAAAACCAAATCTTCAATGAAAAGGCAGAAGAAAACTGTTTTTCAACATTTTATTTTTGCTTTTCTTCTTTTTTAATCAGACTATTACCACTTCGTATTACTTTCTTCAAACATTCCTTATTTGTGTGTATGTGTGTATGTGGTCTGTGTGCATCCGACTTCCTTCTCTCATTCAGTCTCCTCCCTGGCCTACGTTCGAAAAATCCTTTGCCATTATCTTATTTTGCCTTTTTTACACATCATCGTAACAATTGTAAGCTTTTGTTTATAAAATATAAACAAAATAAATAAGGAGAAAAGAATGAAGCTGACTGAGTGAGAAAACCACGCAAACTCATTCAACAAGTTACATTTTCGTTTTGTTGTTTATTTGGCTTCCCATGCTTTTGACCGTTTGCCTTCTGTTTTCAGCCTTCATATTCGAATTGACGGTTTTTTAGTTTTCTCTCTTCTCTCTCTCTCTTCTCTCTCTCTCTACGTTTCAGCTAACATGAATTCGTTTGTGACCTTTCAGATGAAAACGAAGAAAAAACACACTGAAAGTCTTAATGAAGCTCTGATTTGTTGTAGCTTTCTATGAAAGCTTGTTTGATCTTTCACCAACTATTCGTTTATTCCACTCATTTCTGGAAATATCAGAAAAGAACTTAAAAATGCGAATGTTTTCATCTGAAAATACGATTAATATCGTCTTCAACAGGTCAAAGAATATCGTCAGAAACCTAAACACAACATGCAGTCACTTACAAATCAGTTCATATAACATCAGATGTTGTTGTTGTTATTGTTGTTGTTGTTGTTGTGTTTGACGTGAAACAGGTCTCTCTTCTGGCTGATCCCGAGACAAGATTTTCTTCTCTTCAGCGCAGCTTCTCTGCTTGTAACTCTCTCCTCCCATTCTCTTAGCTATTCATCTATCCTTATCGTTCTTTATATTCGTTCTGCATTGAGTCAAGAGTCAGAGAGAGAGAGAGAGTGAGAGAGAGAGACCTTCCAAATATATCATTTACAATCTATTTCATACCCAGAATTCACAGACACAATCGTCCAGACTGCAAGGAATTTTTAAGTTTTTCAACTTTCATCTGTCCAATCATTTTATGAGTTATTAAAATATTTCTGTAATCATATTTCTTTTCTCTTTTGATTCACTCAATTATCAGTTAGTTTTGACACATCATTCTGCCGTTTTATCATCTTTAGAATGATTAGACGGTTGCCTTGTCCACTGATAACAAACGATCCAAAACCAAAATATCCGGAGTTCATAGGCTGTTTGTTTGTTTTTCTATTCAAAATCATATAATCTCATTACGTCTCTATACTATATCACATCATATGCTAATTATGTGAATTCACGTAATTCATGTGCATGTGCGCGAATTACGTGACATTTGAAAATTCCAGAGTTGAGTTACTAAGGCATTCATTCTTACTTATTTCCGCATGCAGAACGGTTGTACTCAATCTCTCCATCTATCTATCTCTCTCTCTCTCTCTCTGTTTCTTACTCCTGCCGACAACCTCTCATAATCCCTTTTTCTTTTCGTATTTCTTTTTTTTAAACTCTTCCTATCTCATAACTTTTCATTCCTTTCTACTTCTTTCTCTCTCTCTATTTCATTCACTTCTCCACTTTCATTTATATATTCTATTGCTCTTTGTGAGTCCTTTGCCCCTGAAGTCAGTGGTGCCAAATCCATAGCACATGGTCAATACGAAGCTGTTTCATCGTCATAAGTATTAAATTTCATCCAGCATTGAGGCAGCTGAAATTCTTCATCCTCGCCCGAATCACGTTCTATCCCCTAAAATCGCACATGAACAATTCATTGGCCAATTTTATGGAACTATAGTCATATTTCGGCAAAATCTTCTTGTCATTTAACGCTAAGCCATTTATTCTTCGTTACTCTTCTGAATATATCTTTTGAATTACATTTCTATCTCTCTCTCTCTCTCTCTCTCTCTCTCTATCCGTCTCCCTCTCATTTACCCCCCTTCCTCTTCATCTACTCTCATTCTAACCTTCTATCTTTCTCTTCCAATTTCTCAATCTCTCATTGCTTTTACTTACTTTCCGTTTTGCGTATTTGGACTTTCATCTCTTCATGAGACAAGCTTTCATTCATATGACCTCTTGCATCATTTGCGATCAATTCCTTTTTCAGCTTCTAGAGTTCCGATACTAATTACAAGCCGAATTTTTATTTCATCTTCCTTCAATCAATTCTCTTATGTGGTTTTTTAATTTTTTTTCGTCCCTTATCTCACTCTCAGCTATCACTTGCCACTTTTGGTTCTTAAAGCCGTTTAGTCTTTGCAAGCAAAATTCTCATGTCCGGTTGTAAGCTATCCGAAAATCTTTCATCTTCATCCGAGTTTGATCACTTCCAATCCTCTGACATAATAAGATGCTCATTATTACGTGTATGAAGCTGACGCTAAAGCTGCTTCTTTCCCATATACAGCTCATCGCCTTCTGACAACTCACTAATTTTTTTATTCGAATGTCTCTCCCTCTCTCTCTCCCTCTTTCCTTTCCTTTCTGTCTTCCTTCTATGGTCAGGAGCCAGAGGAAGAAGTAGAAAGAGAATTTCATCTGGCGCTTTATTTTCCGTATTGCTTTCTTCTTCTCATTCGTTTCCATGTATCTATCCATATCTTCGTTATGTTTGGAGCTTTCGATTCCACGTCCATCAACAGAATTCACTCTTCTCATCCTTCGTTGAGTCAGTTCTTCCTCTGCCTTGCCGGACATGCACGGAATTCAACTATCACCCTATTTCAATCATTGAGGAGAAGCTTCGTTCTCTTCCTCTCGTTCTTTCCCTCTCTCTCGTTCTATTTCTAAGATAACAATCGTCGGTCAACAACAATGTTTCTCCTAAAAGCTTTTTATTGATGTTCAAGCTATAAATCAGAATGCTGCAGTTGCCTCATTCTCTATTCACTATCAGAACAAGCTTGATCTGCTTTCTGAAAATTCACATCAGTACCTAGAATCGCTTCTAATTCGGACCAAAAGCAAAAAAAGACATTCACACCCCCGCGTGTCGTATGGCTTTTGATCCCATTAATCTTACGTCATGCTCGTTTAAAGCTGTCCATACTTCACATAGAGCTTGAATGTTCGCCTAACTTATTTTCCTTGCCTTTAGTTGACCCAAACGAATGTTTATAAGCTCTCTTACTGTTCTTTACCCTCTTTCGCATTCATCCCTTCTCTTTCTATCATTTACAAGTTTCTTCACACTTCTTTAACTCTTCTACTTCGTCAGCTCTTTAATCTTGTCTCTTTATCCTCTTTTATGTCATTTTTTTCACTTTTCCTTATTCGGAAGCTGTGAAAGGAGTATGTAGAAATGTATGCTACGTCCCTCTCTCCCTTTTTTCTCTCTCTCTATGTCTGGCCGATTGATTATTCCATTGCTTGGAGTCTCCTACTACACATGGAATGCGATGACGCTGGAAGAGCTGAAGAAAGGAAAATCGAAAGAACAGTTGAAGGAAGAACTCTACGAAAATAGAGAACCAGAGAACGAGAATCGGAGAGTCGCTTCAATCGCTTTGGTCTATTCGTTTTTCGTTTTCGACTCTTCCTCTATCTTCAATTGCTGACGGAGCCTTCTCATCCACTGAAATCCGCATGACATCGTTGATGAAGTTGAGAGTCTTCAGTACATTGTGGCCATATTAGGCGATAAAACAGGATAGCCGATTCAGATACCTTGTTATTGCCTTTTTTGAGAATAAGATGAGAAAAAAATAAGTGGGAAATGACCTGTGTATGTGTCTCTCTTCTCTATCCTTTGTTCTATTTTATTACCTTAAATAGTGTCAAAACTCTATTTCCTATTTCGTCTCGTCCAAAATGCTTTTTTCCCATTCGAAAAATAAAACAAACTGTATAGATATGGTTTTTTCTATCTTTTATTTTGTTAAAAAAAAAGACAATTTTTGTTACAAAACTGTATTTGACGTATTGAAATAACAAAGCTTTGTTTTCGTCTTTCCCAGCTCTTCAACCAATTAATGATCATCTAGAAAGGTAAAAGTCTAAATCTGTGCCTTCCATTCACGTGATGACTATCATCAAGATGCAAAGCGTTTTTGGATTTATTACAAACATCAAAACGAGACTGTTTTCATCTTCCTTCTCTCTTTACATTGTCCATCTCCCCCGTCTTGACTACTGATATTCCCCCCCCCCCTCAGCCTCTCCTTTCCATTATTAACATTCGCCGTCTTTCATCTATTATTTAATTTTTTTTCTTTTTAACATCATAGTGTCATCAATGATCATGTAAAATCAATTTACCCTATAGCTCTCTTTGCATGTACGTTCCATGACAATTCCAGAAAAACAGCTCTCTACTCGTTATTGTCGTCGGTCATTCAGACTGCTGTTAGCCAACTCCCTTCCCCCCCCCCCTCTTCCACATATTTATCGAACCTTGTATCTCTCCATCTTTCACTTTCATATTCCTTACATTCCTATATGTAACTGTCACTTTCTGTAGACAAGTTGAACTCTGGAAGAAACAGTAAAAGAAAACATTTGTGTGATTGGGGGTAACTCTTCAACGAACTTAACCAGCAAGAAGCATTTTCGTTCCACAAAACAATCACAATGTCTAATTACAACTGATTGACAACAATAATAACAATCGAGTGACCATATATGATTCATAAGGCAAACCATAATTTGCCATGTTTGGTTTGATGTTTGGAATCTTCTGATTGTGACAGTGATTTCAAATGGAAAGTGTGGAAGATTTATCACATGGTTCAACACTCTCTCCCATACTCTATCATTCCTTTCTCTCTCTGTCAACCTCTCTCCCTCTCTCTGTCTGTATCTCTGTCTCTCCAATATAGTTTTACTTCTTTTTCTAGTTTATTCACTCAAATACTTCATTTTCAGGCCGGTTATGTACCAACAGCAGGGTTCAAGCATGTCGGCTCAACAGCCCGTGTACCTCAATAACAATAACAATAATAACAATAATAATAATAATAATAATATCGGACCTATTTCAAACAATATGAACGGATATCCAGGAAATCAGTGGTAAGTTCCCAACAAATGGTTTCAAAATGAACTAAGAGGGTCACTTTTTGTATGAAACTTTCATTCTATTCCAATCAACTAGTTTCCTATGCCTATGAGATCAGCTAGTATTTGGTTGGTTTTTTGTGTTCATGTTTCCTTTCTTCTCTTTTTGATGTAAATTCATTGAATTCTCTTCGTTTCATGGCAAAGTTGTCCACTCTCTATCATTTCACCTCTTGTATGTTCCATTCTCTCACCTTCCCTTCTCCCTCTCTCTCTCTCCATTCTCTCTCTCTCTTTCTATCCCTCTTATTACAAAGGAAACATTGCAAATGTAAACAGAGAAGGAGAGTAAAGTCAGAATGATGATAGCACGTGGTCAGACAGTTCATAAGTTCGATTGAAACGATCATTTTCATTTCATTTTCCATTGTATGATGTAACATTCGACTACGTCTAGAACTATTTGAACAAATTGACGAATCACTTGTGTGTTCTTTCAATCCATTCTACTTTCGTTTCATCCTCTTCTTCCTCATTTTTGTGTGTTTGTGTATAATCACAGTCCTCTCTACCTTCTCTCTTAATCTCAAACCATGGCAGTGTCCGGCAACAATTGCATCTCAAAAAACTACAGCCGTGTACCACTTGCTATAGAGTTGTAAACCAACAGCAAGCATCCTTAAACTCCCCTCTTTTCGATTTCTTCCTCTCTTCATCTCTCTATGTCCTTCTCTTTCTCTTCTTGTCAACTTTTATCGTTGTCCACCTCGTCGTTTCTTGCTTCCGACCGATTTGTTATTGTTTTTGTTGTTGTTTTGCGCTGTTGCCGGCTTCTTACCTCTCTAACTGTTTTATTCTCTCCCTCTCTCTCTCTCTTCTATTCTCTTTCTAGCTAAATCCAAAATGTTTTCGTGACTCTCTTTTTATTTTCATAGCCTCGCTAATCGGCGTCATCAATGTCCACAACAGTAATGATCTCACGTAGGACATATTTATTATGATCATTTAAACGACATCATTTTCAACTTGTGTTTATCTCTACGAATAAGAATTTGAAGCCAAATATCCTGGCTGTTCCGTTTTGAAGATTTGATATCAGACTAATCCTCAGAACTTGGATAGTCTTGACGCTTTTCCATATTTAGAAACCTCAATGAAATCTCTCAAATGATATTTCCTTTCATCTCCTCCTTCTCTCGCCTCATCATCAGCTCTCTCTGCAGTTCATCACTATCACACTGTTAACATTCAATCGAAGTTTTTCTTCTTACAAGTTTTCGAAAACTTTCTTGTTTAAAGTTTTTTTCGTTGAAAGCCAGCTTTCAAGCTATTTGCTCATTGTTTGTGTCCATTTAAGGTTCTGTTTTCGGCCAACGATTGTTGTGACCAAGCACTAACAAAAAAGAGACGAATAGACATATGTTTTGAGCAAAAGCAAAAAAAAACTGGAAGTAAGAAAGAAATAAAGAGGGGGAGATTCCAGTAACATGAAGGTAAAGAGAGGAATGAAAGCAATGCAATAAAATCACAGACGATAAACGAATGAACATCGGTGTTCTGATGAAGGCTACAACTGATAAACTGTGTCCCCTCTTTCTCTCTCTTTCTGTCTAGAGAGCTTAGCTTGTATGTGCTCTCGATACGGAGGGCAGCAAAATAAGCATTTTGTCTTAAATCTCTAACCTCTGGTCGATCTTATATAGCAATTAGTATCAAACGGCTTATAATCGTCTAGGAAGCTTATTGATACTAAATGAGCAACTTGTTGTTGATAGAGCTTATACGACCGCATAAATTACTTATATAAGCAGATTTCTTCAAATATAAATGATGAAAAAAGATTATATAAATATTCTTTTATTGATATTACATCTGTGATGACAGTTCACACATATCGCATTCCACTTCATTAGCATATAACATGCGTCAAATGTTTCACGTAAGATGCCATGACGTCATTTTGATCTTTGACGATGGAGTGAACGGTTGTTCTTCATTTTGAGTTTCTCTTTCCACTCCACACCCCTTTCTCTCTCTCTCTCTATGTCTCTCTCTCTTTCATTTCGTCTTCCTTTCAAAATATTATTTCAATGTATTTAGTCAAGTTATCTCCCTCTCTCTTTCATTCTCTCCCTCTCTCTCATGCTCTTCCTCTCTCTCTCTCTCTTTCGCTCAAAAATTATTATATTATTTTATATTTTTAAATGTTTTGTCTTCTGTATATTCATGTTCGTACATGTTTTCTTTCTATCATAATGATTTTTATGCGATTTCGTTTTTCGTAAGTAAAAAATAGCTGTTTTACTACTAATCAACAAGTAACAAACAGATAACACACTATAGCTACAACTATAGCAGAAACTACTGCATCAGTAGCCGCAAAGCCATCATAAGGCTTCATAATGTCGTTTCTTTTCCCTTTTTACTCTTCCTCTATTTCGAAACTAGCCACGCACGTCTTCTCTCATTCCCTCTCAATCTTGTCTTTTCCACTTTCTCTCTCTCTCTCTTTCCCTCTCTCTCTCTCTCTCTCTCTCTCCCTCTTTCTTTCCTCTCCCTTCACTGCAAAAGCTTTTCCATGACAAGGAAAAACATTAATGTTTTCCAAAACAGTAGCAGGCTTGAGCCGTTGGAATAACAAATACGTTCTGTCTCGCTTCTTTCTACACATAGCATGTAGCACCTATGGTCTTCTGCCCCACCCAATATTTCGAGGATTATCTTAGATAGTGCATTACATCTTCTATGTTTTATTACTTTTCCATTTTATTTTCATCTTTCTTCCTCAAATTTTTTTTTGATTGATACCTCTCTCTCCCCCCCTCTCTCTCTCTCTCTATCTCTCTCTCTCTACCTACCTACGATCAACCTCTTTCTCAATTATTCAGAACTGTACTTCTATTACTATACAGTACTCACCAACTTCTTTATCAATGTTATCATTCTATTATTGAAACTTCCATATGCTCATGCCTGTCTCTCTGTCTGGCCTGGAACATTTCCAATTTTGGGAGAAAAGCGAATGAAAACGATTGTATTTCATATCATTTATCCATTTTCTTTCTTTTCTTTCTTTTTTGTAAAATGGAGACTGTTTCCTCAATATTATCAAAACACAAACATTCCAAAAATCAAATTTTTATTGTTTTTGAAGCTGTCACATAGATTTCCAAGACTCTCATATGCTTGTTATACCTGACATGTTCTTTATATTATATATTTCAGCTCTTCGTATATTCATCCGAGCTTATGTGCTCCCCCTGAATATCCTATGGCTAGCCAAGTTCACTCTGCTCCTCCAACTGTTGCCGGTCCACATCACACACCTTCTATGATGCCCACGCCTCCCAACCAAATGAGTGCCAATCACTCGGCAGCATCAACTCCTGTCTCACAACCACATCATGGTCATTGGCCAGAATTTTATCACCAATCACCTGTTCAAACACCAACAACTGCTGTTCATCAGGTATGTTAACATTTTCGTTTTTTTTTTTTAAATTGTAATTACGATTGCTTACATCTGCTATCTGTTGAACTGTCCAATAAGCATATTTGTATTGAAGAGAGGAGCTATCGTTCATCTCGTGAACAGTCCCTCTCTTTCTCCGTCTGTCTGTCTGAGTAACAGATAGTCTTTGAGAGGTGGCATAGCTTTGTATCTTCAATGCAACAGTTCTTTTTGATTGTTCTCAGTAATAGTTATCCTGTTCGAGAATGTTTTCATTGCTCCTTGGTCAATTCCAAAAGAATAACTATAAATGTGTTTTGCTCTTCTGAATATTCATTTTGTTTTCTTTTTTCTGTTCTGAAAACGAATCTCTTACTCTCTCTCCTTCTCTCTCTCCTGCTGTATTCAGATTCGCAGAACAGTACGAAGACTGTTATGATAGACAGTTCAGATAGCAACAAGAGAGAGAGAGAAAGAGACAGACAGGGAGAGAGAGGGAATGAGATGAGAAAAACACATTTTGTTCAAGTTTTTGGAGGAAAATACAAGAAAATAAAGTGATTTTCGAAGTTTTGAACTTTCGTTGAAAAAAAAAAGAAAAAAACCAACCGGTCTGTGCGAATACGTGAAATTGAATAAAAAACAAATTGTTTTTCACTCTTCTCACGTGAACTTTCACGTAAAAAAATGTGTGTCACTGAGAGAGAGAGAGAGAGAGAGAGACGTATATGGCGTATGCAAATTTTGTGTGTTAAAAATTCGATTTTAATTTAGTGATATGCCGGAAATGTCATTGATGTACTTAGAATGTCAGAGATAGTTTCATGAAATCTCATTTTGTTTTTGCTTTCGGAACATTATTATGTTAATTGTTCAGTTTTTGTTGCAGAATAGACACGAATCTTGAATATTTAAAAACAGAAGTGAAATTTCTGATAATATTTTGTCAAAAATATTTTTTGTTAAAAGAGCACCACAAGACATTCCTCTTCGTTCCTGAAATGGATTATACAACCTGCGTAAATAGAAATGAAACAAACCCTTCTCAGTCTTCTGTGTCCGTCTTCTTCTTCTTCTTTCCCTCCTTTCTATTATACCACCTCCTCCTCATCTCTCTCTTCCTCTCCACCTCTTCAGCTTCACATCTCGCTCCCTTACCCTACATGTCCATATATGTCAGAGAACTGATATAATTTTATTTCTTTCTGTCTTTTCTTTTTTCATAGCCATTCTTTATGGAAAAAGTTACGATGTTCGTCATGTTGACGAAAGCACAGCAGCTGCCCAAAAATCGGTCATCTGGCATCAGCAACGAAGCTCTTCGAAGCCAATATATTGCTGTTGCTCATTCAAAAGAAACTATTGAATGACTAAAATTTTGCAATAAACACTTAAACCCAATTTCTTTTTAAAAAAAAAGAGAAGAAAAGAAGGAATTTGACTGTGCAATGATGAAAAATCTCTTTTTGGTCATAACCTCTGAACAGCTTGGATCATTGCTTACCTTCATCGGTAAAATGATAATGTTGCACTCTGTCTCAACATTAAGCCAACTAGAGAGAGAGATGGAAATCCCATGAATATTTTCCATCGTCAAGCAAATAGTTTGAGATCGATGGCTTGTCTTCGTTCAAATTCCTACACTTCACTTTCTTTCTCTAATTATCATATATGTGAAGATTTCAACAAAATTATTCAACTTTTCAAAATATTATTTCTTAAAGTTCACTCTCTATTTTCATTTCTTTCAGGTTCATTTTGCTCAAAATGCTGCTCCAAGTCAGCCTCCGCCAACAACTACTACTAAAGGGCAGAAACGAAAAGCTTCTGCTCCCGCACCAGCTCCGACAATGGCTGAGCGTCCCGCAAACCCTATGAACTATAATCACCACCCTCCAGGCTATAACTATGGACAGGTATGTGAAGCTGAATACAATCATTCTCAATTTGTTGTTGCACAACAATAGCATATTGAGAATTGTGTGTAAATGTATTTGTATGGACATCAATCACTTGTTTCAGACCATATCTGGTATGGATATGAACATGATGGAGGATATGCACCATAATACTATGAATAATCACTTGTCTCCATACAGGTAAACTTGAATTGATGATTTGAAAAAACCAGAAAACTCAAAAAACGTAGTAATTTCGCATGAAGATTCACATAATCCTCACTGGACTTCACATTTTTCTCCTGAGGGCTTCTTTATCCATTTTACTGGACAAACATTGAGCTGTTTATTATATGAGTAGGGAGGGACGAACATAGAGAGAGAGAGAGAGGGGGGGGGGAGAAGTAACAAGGGAGAGAGGGAAGAAGAATACTCAGATTATATGTTTATACGAAAACCATTTTTGGTTCAAGGAAAGTAAAAACAATAAAAAAATATTTTGATTGAGCGGCTAACATGGTGTACAGCAGGATTGGCATACTGCTGCAGCTTTGTTTGAATGAAGCACCGCTTCATTGAGAATTTATTTGTAGAATCTGAAGTTTTGCACAAAAATATTTCTGATAGAAAGAGATATCAATAAAGCAAATATTCCTTTTTCACATCTGGAAAATCTTATTTTCTTAAAAGTCACAATGGCAGCCTTTCTGAGGGTTTATCGCTGTCGCAGAACATACATAGCTGTACGTTCGTCCATCATAAACAACAACAAACTAGTTGAAGTAGAGATTTTCACTTCGTATCTCTGAAGAAGTACGAAAGATGCCAAAACCACTTTTATTTTATTTGAAAGTTACGTTGCTTCAGAAGTTGTAAGCTTCATATGCTTCCCACCATGAGAGTATATTGCAAGTTTACTTGAATTTCGTTTCTCGCCAAGGGCTCTTACAGGAATAGGATGTGATGGTTGAGAAGCCATCAAGATGACATACTATTCTAATTAAATGCGAGCTGTTCAATATAATTATGGAGGGGGGAAGCTAAGGGGAAGCTTAGATCTCTCGCTTACTACTCATCCGATTCGCTAACGATATACCAAGCTGTTTTTGTTTTTTATTCACAACTTTCCTTATTCCTTTTCTCTTTCTGGTTAGCTTCCCTCCTTCACTCGGTTACTATTTACACATGTTTTCAACTTGGCACATCCGAAATGAGTAGCGTGACTTATTATGAAATCCTTACAATAGCGGATGAAGACGAAAGGGAAGAAGTACTGAGACAACCACATATTTATCATCCTGTCATATTTATTTTTCGACGAAAATACAGCCAGTTAAAGTATCTGACAAAGAATCAGAGACAGTGAACACAGAAATGACTGAAATGCTATTTGCTCAAGCTCTACTTGTTTATTGCCTCAAGGCATGTTGTGTAGACATTACAGTAGAATCATTAATTTCCAACTATTCTTGAAATATACTTGAATAGCCTAGCAGCTAAGATTTAATCTCAATCTTTTCAGATACTCGCCGTCTGCTTCGTCTCCATATTGGACTGCCTCTGGCAGGCCACCTTCTCGATCAGAATTAGTTCGAATGGAACTACGCAATTCTTTACAAGCAAAACAAATGGCCAACCAACGTAAGCATTCTGAACTAAGAATGAAAGAATTATTTTTCTTTGAATATTTTCAGAACGATTGCCAGCTTTGACATCTCCTGTTGATTCTAACCCCCTGAGTGAAACTCACTCGAATACTCCATCGATCGGATCGGACTCCCTCGGTTTCGATATGGACTTTGGAGTTAAGGATGCTGACGGAAGCTTGGATGCTGATCTTGATTCTGTTTATGATTTCAATCTTGGTGATGGCTGTGGAGTAAGTCTATCTATACTATAAGTTTGTGCATTCTGAAGTCCAATTACATTCTTTTCGTATTGTTATTCTTCAATTCGTTACGCAACCTGATTTTGAAGAATTCATACAATCGAGAGAGTGAAGAGAACTTCCCAAATTATGAAGAAAAGTGAATTTAGCTTACTTATTTGTTCCTTTTTCAGTTCCAGTTTGATATGGAAAATGATGCTACCCGTTGTTTAGTTATGAAGCTTCTCAGCTAAGCATAAAACTCAAGCTCATCATTACATAGTAATAAACCACATACATATAATTAGTCATTTTTTGCAAATCTAATCGTTTTATTTTCCGGAATTTACCAAACTCTTTCCTTATACGGATCTCAATCTTCAACTGTTTTTCCTTCTCTAAACATTCGTTCCTTATAGATTTACCAGAGTACTGTTATAAATATATTATGTAAATGCATATAAATAATATAGTAACATCCATATTATGTGGCATCGTCTACACTTTTATCAGATTTTATCGTGACTGTATTTAATATGGTGATCACATCATCCGGTAGCCTGTATTAATAATTTGTATGAACTAAAACTTAATATTATGTCCAATTCATTATTCTAACAAACAACAAAAAACAGAAAAACAATCAAATAGAATGCAACAGCTCTGAACGCCTCATAACGTTATTCATCTTTATCATCATCGCTTGGTGAATCTATGGCCATACTAAATTGAGCTGGCTCCAAGAAGATCGTACGAATTAGAGCTTTGAATGACAAATATTGTTCACTCTCTGTTACTTCTTTAGATAATTCGATGACGAGCCTGTCGTTGGGCTGGAAAAAACAATTCAATGAAAGCTAACATAGCGCGATTATATCTACCGAGATTTTTCCTGTGATGGGGACAACCTTACCAGGATCCTCAGGGTCGATTTCTGCATCGCACGATCTGAAGATATTACTAGCAGATCTAGTGAGACTGGGTCGTACGACCTAAAAGAATTGTTTTGAAATATTATGAACCATAGAAAACACTAACAGTGTTCAGCGTGAACCATGTACTGCTCGAAAAAAATGTGGGAGGGTAAGTGCAATCCACAGGTATGGGCGACCTACTTCTGTAAGCTTCTAATGAAGAAGCTTTCGCAACCGGCAGATTCTGAACAAGTGTTAATAGGAGAATTTTGCTTGAATACGTACGGCCTCCACAAAGTCCTCACAAGTAGATTTGGATGAGTCAGAGAAGTTTTTGTGAAAGTCTATGTTCCATTGGTGCTGGTCATACTTGCGAACGGCTTGGCATAATGCTTCTGTCAAGCGAATGACTCGCTCATCCTAATGAATAAATGAATTTTCATGTTGTAAACCAATGATAGTTACCTCACTGACATTATCATCGAAAGTTGTTTCAATGGGAACATTGTCAGCAAGAAGATATTGTGTTTTCCTAATTTTACGCATCTAGAATAGAATGAACTCTTGAGATGATCATTAATAGTCCTACGCTTGCTTTTCTTGATTTCACAAACACTGATTGTGCCCGGCGGAAATGGGAAGACAATCTAGACTGCTTCATCATACTGAATACATCTCTGAAAAAAAACTTGCACCCGTTAGTTCATATTGACATACTCGTCAGTAAGTGGGATGCTTTCTACTATTTTCGTGATGTCTGGAACATCCCCTCGTCTATATTTTTCGCTGATTTCCTAAAATTTCATTTTTCATCCATTGTAATGTTCAAAAAACGTACATCTAGATTTTTATGCAACTCTTTTAGTTCCTGCTCCGAAAACCCGTCTTCATACTGAAACATTTACCAAGTTGAGTTATTGAACTATGAACAAACTTTTCTCAAAGGACGCGGTCTAGCTTTCGGTCCTGTTTTTTGGTCAATAACAGCTATAAGTTTATCACCCGTTTCGTCATCGCCATTTACCATCTCATTGAAACGACGATATTTCTAAATTTGAACTATAAGAGATGGGAGGAGAAGAAAACAAACTCTATTCAATTCATAATTTTTTGTGTACAATCTAGTGGATGATAACCGAGCAGAGAGGGATTTAGAACAAGCTTCGCTCATTTTGGAAGACAAGAGCTGGAACAGGGGTTTACATAGCATCCATTTCTTATCAATCATACCCTAATTTTCGTACTGAGTAACGTTTGGAAGCGATATCGACATTGGTCAGGTAATCTGTTTTTCAAGATTTGGGAACATTTCACCCAGTGCCCACGACCAAACACCGAAACAGAATAAAGAAGTTTCTCGTCGTCCTCTAACGTCCACTCTTTGCACGCATTTCTCTTATCAAGTCCAGTTATCCACCTTGATTAATAAAATGAATGAATAGAAGCCCATATCAGACTGACCTGTCTCGACACTGAACATCAGTACGCCCAGGAACGCTTTTCGCGATTTTATGCCAATCCTTGGCTCCATACTTACTAACAGCGCACATTAACAGCTGAATAAGCCGTATAAGAGAATAAGCAATGAAACCATTACAAGATCTTCCGGATCAGTCCATCTACCGTGTTTCACAGTTTTATCCAAGGTACGTAGATATCTTGTCCTCACTTGTTGTCGGTGCCTACCTCGCATGTTGTACGTTACTGTAAAGGTCTTGCTTGTTAAAAAACCCAAAGTCAGTGAATGAACCTTTATCCCATTGAATCTTTCCATTCACTTTCATTATATTTACTAAAGCTATGAGTTTCTCATCTTCCTCTTGTGTCCACTCTCTGTAACCACAAATGTTAAATGGTGAAAACTATAACGAGCGTACCTTGAAGACACATATAAATCACTTCGATACTTTTCAAAACACATCCACGGGGTCCTCTTAGTACCTAACATATCTGCTACAACTCCCCAGGATACAAAATTGTTCTTCAAACAGAGTTACTAGTAAAGTACTAACAATCATCACTCACTTCTCGCAACTCTTTCAGTTTTTCCAACTCTTTCTTGTCCCATGGTCCACTGTTATAAGCTGGGCATTGCTCATTCACCCATTTTAGTCGAACAGAAGCAGGAGTTCTGATTCCGTTGAACTAGAAAGATTATAAGTTGAGTTAAATGATGATTACTCACATCTCTATTAGCAATTTTCACCCAGTCTACGTTACTATAATCTCCGACCAGTACTTCCTCATCGGACAAGCTCCTATAAGAGTGAATGTTATGAGTGTAAATATAAACATACGAACAACCTTTCGTAAGCGATTTTTCTGTCCAACATTTCAACTTCATCCTTCCAGAATTGCTTTTCAGAAAGGCCTGTTTCTTGACCACTTTCTGTAATTTTTTGGGCGAATAGATCACGTCTGAATTTGGAACAGTTTAGATAAGGAAGTACTCTCATGCCTGTCTTTCAGCGGCTGAATCTTATTCGTGAGCATGGATTCTTTCACAGCCGATCGTAAGAGCTTCAATTCATTTGCCGACCCTACAAAGAGAGCTTGAGTGATATTCTAGATGACTGAGTTACATTTTTTTTCCTCTTTGCTTAATGGATCGAAGGCAACATTTTTCATTTTCAACTTAGCTTCCTCACTTAATGGAGGGCACTGGAACAGAGTTTCTCATCAAACTTGTATCTTATGCCATACATACCATCATATTATGATCTTTAAAATAGGGTGGGAGGTATTGAAGAACCGGCACTTTTTTCCTTGTAGTTAACTCACTCTCCCTTAAAGCTTGTTGCTTAGTGAGAATATTTCTCTGAAGAATATAGTTTTTCAGACAATTTTTAAGCTCTATGTTCAACCTGTTTAAGTAAATTGTTTTCTATTGATCTCTCTACTTTTGTAATCATTTGACTGACGAGCTCGATGTAGGCTTCATTTAGAGCCATCAGAACAACCATCGAATCACATTCAGGCCATCCATCGTCCGTTTCTGTATTATCTAAGGCTTCTCCCATCTCCATTGCAGACTTAAAGCTCGAACTTTGAATGCATTGGAAAACTCAACCTTACTAGCTCTGACGGTGCTATGGGATTATCACCAGAATATGATAATTCTTCGTCTAGAAGGACGTCCATGTTTGAAATATCCCTAGCTGAGCCCTGCAAGCAAAAGCTAGTGGGGTGACATTCAAATTTTTTTTAGCAGTAGGCTACGTGATTGCGCGTCTTTCGAAACGAAAAAAATGCGTATGGATAGTTAAAAATGAAATACTTGTATAACTTTTCATTTTCATAATTTTCTGAATGCTATTGATGGTTGTTCATATTAGAATGAAACATTCTCTTTCAGATGAATCCTATAACTAATATTAAAAACCAGAACAGGCTCAATGAACGAGAGTTGAACCTGGGAATAGCTGGAGATCTCGGTAAATCATGGCATCAAAAATATAATGATTCTGCCTGGGTGTATATTGGTGGATTGCCATTCGATTTGACGGAAGGAGATATCATCACAGTTTTCTCTCAGTTAGTTTTCTTTTAAAATTTATTTATAGTCCAACTTGTTATACAAACCTCTTGTTTTCTGCGTTGTTTTGAAAGATACGAGCACCAACCGTTCGTTTCTGTTTTTCAGTTTAAAATGAAATCCCCACGCAGTTTTCACGTGAATGAGAGAGTGGAGTGTTATGCTAATTATGTTATGTACAGTGAGTTTCTCTATTTCGAGAATTCAAATCAAGATTCGAGCCCGCATCATCTCCCACTTTGCGGAATGTTTATTGTTTTAGTTTTATGAATTTAAAAATATAAACTTGAGAGCTTATCCATTTTTCATTTGTATAATAACCTTTTTCAATCTTTCAATATTATGTTCCCTCACATGTGTACGTGAGGTCATTATCTGAAAGGGTAATAAGATGTGCTCCTATCCTCTGAATGTTACAATATAGGCGCTTTCAATGAGCTAAGGGTGACTCATAGTTAACAGCTGCTTCTTTCCCTGCAACATCATCGTTAGAAGGAGATGAAGTTTTCTTTGAGCCATCAACTAATCACTTTTCATATGGATATCACATTGTTAACGATGTGCTACGACAGAGAAGGCAAGAAGTAGAGGGAAGATGGTGTTGGTCCCGAATCGCTTATTAAATGTTTTAAGTTGGCTTCAAAGCTGCGCATTGCTCTTTAAGTGCTAAGATGATGATCTGCCCTTACTTTGCTTTCTCTTTTGTTTATTTCTCCGCCGTATGTGGTTCTGCGCCTTATAAACTATGGAACGAAGAATCACATATGTTTCTTACGAGATATCTTTAAGAATCTTAGAAGCTCCATGTCTAAAGCTGTGAAATTGAGAGAAAGAGGAAAAAGCCGAATGGTCGAAATGCACTTTAAGCAGATGATTAAAAGGATTTTTCAGATATGGAGAAGTTATGAACATCAATCTTATTCGGGATAGGAAAACAGGAAAGTCAAAAGGTTTCTGTTTCCTCTGCTATCAAGACCAACGGAGTACTGTCTTAGCAGTTGATAACATGAATGGAATAATGGTTTTCATATTTCTCATCGGCAGATATATAGTGCTTCTTACAGTTACTGAAACGGATGTTACGGGTAGATCATGTTGAAGAATATAAAGTTCCGAAGTACCGTGAGGACGCGGATGAAGAAACAAAACGCCTCTGGGAGGAAGGGTGCGCACCGAAACCCATACAACGAGAAGCGAGTACGTGCTTTTGGTGTTTTTGCATAACCTTTCTTTTATCATTTTGATTCATTTTTTTTGTAATGTATCTTCCTTTCGTCTTGTTGTCTGTTGAGGACAGATGCTTTGCCAGACAGTTTAGCCAAGCTTATCTGAGGTCAACGTAACAGCTGACGACTGATTCGTTTGACAGCCTAAATGGTTCAAAGTTTTTGAGCTTTACTTTTTTGGCTTACAAAATACAAAGGACTGTAGTTCGAACTTCTTTTTTTCAGTTATTGAACCAATCAAGGATGAGCCTCAGATTAGCTATACCAAAGATGTTATTCTTGATCTCAAGGTGGTGCATCTTTATGAGTATTTTTTCATAATGATTATCTCAGGTGGATGATTACACTAAGGATATTAAGAAACAAATGAAGAAAGACAAGAAGAATGCTAAGAAGGAGAAGAAGAAAGCCAAGAAAGACAAGAAGAAGATGGAGAAAGTTAGAAAGCTTCTGGAGAAGTCTAAGAATGATCCTGAAGGAAACTGGAAGGAACAGATGAAGTTGCTCGATGTCAAAGTTGATGTAAGTGCTCTTCGTATGTTTTCTGATTCTGTTTTCTCTATTCCAGGATGATGAATTGTATAAAAATGAACATTTCAACTTCGGAAAGAAGATTGAAAAGGAGGAGAAAGTTTATAATGCTCGTCCTGACGACTTTAATAAGGTGCGTGATTTATCGTCTTCGCTATCATATTCTGTGTTCAGCTCACAGAGACAGAGAGAGCTATCTGGAAGATTGTTCGTGATCAAGAAATTGCGGAAAAAGGAAAAGGAGTATGGAAAGAAGGAGAAAACTACGTATCGAAACGATACAGATAATAATTTCGTTAAGTATTTTGTACATATCTTGTTGTCGTATAAACGTTCTTTCATCGCTAATCTAGTATGTAGTGTCCGTCATTTGTTCAGGCCTGTTTGGTTACTTTTGTAAGTTGCGGTCTGGGTGGTTGAGCACGAGTACCAGCTTCAACGTTTTTTCCAGATTTGCTTTTACGGTTAGATGTTAAACCACATCGAAGAGAAGCACTGCCAGTGCTTCCCAGGTGCACGTATGGTGTTACTATCATGAGAGTATACTATTCCGGAAGTGAAATTAGTTTCGAATGAGCTCAACAGAGTTTGACCATAGGATATGGTCCCTCATTCACCGGGACAGGTTTATCTTTAAATATTCTAACCAATGCAGGATGGATCGATTCATTGAACTACCTGCCCGTGGGGGTTGAGCATCTGGACATTCTCAACAGAAGAAGTTGCCAGAGATAATAGTAGGGATCTGCCACTTCATTCGGTGGAGCTAGAGATGAAGAGAGAAAAAAGATTCATTGATGAGAAGATTTAAGCAGCAGAGGAAGAGCCAGTGCATTACAACAGCGGTAGATATGATAGAAAAGTATGTGCTAATGGAGAGGGATAAGAATTTTTGAGAGAGAGTCTGATTGGATGTAGCTGTGCTCTAGATCCTCTATCAGTTACAACGAGATTGAGCCAATCTCTTAACGTATGAACCCAGCTAATTCTCTGATGCCCTCCTGCTTCTCCTTAAACTTTCCGACCTCGATATGTTCAGGATGAATTGTAAGGCGAGACAATGACACGAATGTTACATAGTAAGCAGATGAAGGAGGGGAGCAAAGAAGAAATTGGTAAGTGGAAAGATAGGCCTCTCTTTACGAAGATTAACGTTGATTGTTTGACAGTGTGACCAGCCAGACGGAGGAACAGATGCCAAAACACAACTTCAATCTTGGAGATCGCGAAAGATCACTAACGTCTATCTTTTCGCTCTTAACTCCGCCCATTTGAGAACTAGGATGGCTTCGTTGGCTCAGCTATTCTCCTTCCAGCAGGCGCACTGACATCTCGGGCCGGACCTTTTGCAGCTGCAGCAACAGCAAAGGAAAGACCAGTGCTCTCTGACGCCTGTGGACCTACTTCGGTGAGGATCACTGAAAGTAGACCATGAGGCGGCTAAAATCGCCTTTATGGTAAGTATTATTATTATTTTTTTATCAGAAATAGTTGATTATTGGATTTTGTGAATGATATACCGTAACGAGATCTGATAACAGTAGTTTCTGCAATCTATTAATGAACTGTTTTCAATTTTATGTTTTCCAGGCAAATGCTATTATTAGCATCCGTTCTTTTTGTAACAATTAATGTCGTCGATTCAGTGAGTTTTTTTACTTTTATTTGATAGTTTTCAACATTCCAATAGCTCTTTCTTGCTCTGTTTCCCCTCATCCTGATTTGGGATCTCTCAGATAGTTTGCCAGCTGGCGGTACTGTTCTCCAGCTGCAACTTCTTCTGAGAGTTCTATGAAATGTTTTTGCAACGAAAGCGCTCTTCGTTCATCTCCTTGTTTCGCATTTCTTAAAATTCTTCCTCAACCAACTATGGGAGGCATTGAGAAGAGGATTTAGAAAGTTCAATTCAATGAACATTTGGTAATTTTGAAGCACTTGTAGAGCATTGTTTATTGCAGAACATCTTATGTCTAATAATGTCCTATGTTTATATTTAATCTCCTTATTTCTTCTTCCTTCCCTGTTTTCTTTCAAAGTCTATTCTGCATACTTCCTCCCTCCCTCTCTCTCTCCCTCTCTCTTACTCTCATCCCCTTCTCTCCCTCTCCTAATAAGCTTTCGAAAAAGACAAACGAAACTTTGTCATTGATAGCCTCAGGGCTGTTATCCATCAGACCTTTCTGTATGGATTAGAAATGTTCGGAATACGGTAAGAGATGGCACCAGACAGACCGTCCATTCTTAACATCATTTTTGCCCAATTTATTAAAATGTTTCGTGCATTATGGTTTTCTCAATCCAATTCTGTCATTATATAAAATAGATTTATCAAAGATAAGAAGAGAAGTAACAATGAGCTAGATATATGAGAGAGGGATGGGAAGGATAGGAGAGATATAGACAGGGAGAGAGAGAGAGAGAGAAGGAAAAGGCGTCCACAGTTTAATGTTTTTGTCCTACTGAAGCTCTGTTAGCCGACGACGTCCCTTCATCTGTCTAAATTGATATTAGTTGACATTAAGCTTCAATGGCGAACATTTTGAGAGTTTGTCATCCTCGATAGAAAGCTTTGAAGAAAGTTTGATGACAGATTGAACATTTTATTTTTGAGCAAAAAACATTTGTTTTTTCATCTCTTCTTCAATCCATCCCACTAGGAGAGGAACTTTTTTAGACAAATGGAAAGCAACGATTGATGAAAGGTTTTTAGTTTTCTTAAAATCGTAAGAACGTTGCCATCATCTGTTCGGATACTGTATTACAGCTTCAACAGATGACAAATCTCTTGTATTCTTCTGACCTCATTATGATCTAACCATCTGATGATTACTTCTGAAAAAGTTTCTGAACTTTTAAAGTTGTCAGAAGATTTATGAAAAGGACTGCGAGTGCTCATTGCAACTTCGTTTGAAGGAGAACTCTCTCAAATGTGCTCAGCTCCAAGAAGAACGAGCCTAATGACCTACCATCTGATCCCAATTTTATCTGGCGTTTGCGACAAAATTAGCTCAAAATTTGTTGTCGACAACAGAGAAGAGATAATTCAAAGCGAATTCCATCATTCTCGTTCTTTTTGAATATTAAGCTCCGGGAGAAGTATGATTGCTCTCGTAATTATAGAGATTAGAGAATAGAGGTGTAGAAAGAATATTACAACTTGCTTCCTATCACCCTCTCTTCCCTTTCTGTCAGAGTTTCATCTCTCTCTCCCTCTCTTCCTCTCTCTATCCTTTTGCCTTGTAGCTTTCCCGACTTACTTTGATCCTCCTATCAGTGCAAATTCGATGGATCATCATAAGAACTATGGATTAGATGGATGATTTTTAAACACATCCAGAAATGCAATTGATTGATCGGCTTCTTATCTATCGATGAAATAGAATTGTTTCTTCTCATCTTGAGAACCCTTATGAGAAACATTAAGAAGCTAAATGAACGGAAAATGGGGGGAAGCTGAAGATGGGATCTCACTGTAAGCATCTGAAATTTGGGGAATTTCCGTCGAGAGTTCGTGTCTCACCTCTCCATAGTCATTTATCAGAAGATGGACAACAGTTGTTTGGCTTTTTTGCCATCTTTTTCCTTCTCTACTCATCTCAAAAACCTCTCGATCTGTATAAGGAAGTCCAAAAATTAAGATTTTCGTTCGTGCCAACCATATAGGGGAAACAGAGTCCCGGCTACTACCTTTCTCAGTACGTGAGATAGTTCCATTTCGAAGGTTTTGAGAGAAGTTTTTCTTTTCACAACTGACCCATCTGAAGAGAAGCGATCTCACCCTCCGTTTTTTTTTCATTTTTCAAGAAAGAGATTTGAATCAGACAACGATATATCAAAGCTTATATCGAAAAGTTTTCCTTCAAATATCTTTTCATATTTAATTCTTGAGTTAGGAGGGACCAGAGCATCTCTGAAGATTCGTCTTGCAAACGATTTTGAGAAAACTTCACTGAACACCCATATAGTAGAGATTAGGTTTCATTGAAGTGAGGAAAAACATCAAAACCTTCCTGGTCAGTTGTCAGTACTGCTCATCTCAAGTTCTAGCTGTCCTTATGATATCTTGAAATGCTTCTCATATGTTTAGGACAACATTCGCGTTTGAAAAAATATAGCAACACTTCATATATTTATGTTTTAATTTATTTTTTTTCAGCAACAAGCTTGTCGTGACTGTACTAATAGAGGATGCTTCTGTGTAGGAGAAAAGGGTTCTATGGTAAGTCTTCTTTTCATTTTGATATACAAAGAGTAACTATGTTAAAACTCTCTGACTTTGTCAAGAAAACGAAGAGATTTCTTAATCTTTTTACATCATTCCACAATCATTCTGAATGTGCAAAGTCAGAGAAGGTGGAGGCGGAATAGTGAAATCGCCGAAATAGCTCGGAGAAGTGGGAGAATAAAATTATAAAAAAGAATAGAAAAAAGAGATGATGAGAAGAGAGTGAGTAGAGGAGAGAGACATTGAATGTGTCGGTTACTTTGGCGCTCTTCTGCCTGATAAATCCCAAATGAAAGAAAAGAGAAAAAGAGAGTCAGCTGCTTTCTTTCTTTCCTCCAGTTCATCTCAAAATAAATATCTTGCATAGAGTGGTGGAGAAAGTGCACTCGAAAAAGAACGTAGGACAAATTCGAGATAAAAGTTGCAAAAAAATGTCCAAATTTCACAAATTATTCGTACTTAATAAATTTTCTTTCTAGGGATCACCTGGCCCTCAAGGACCACCTGGAGCTCAGGGTATTCGTGGATTCCCAGGACCAGAAGGCTTAGCTGGACCTAAGGGACAAAAAGGATCCCAAGGGCCTCCAGGACCACAAGGATCTAAGGGAGACCGCGGTTTAGTCGGTGTTCCTGGATTCCCCGGAAACGATGGAAAGAACGGACTTGCCGGAGAACCTGGACCACCAGGAGCTCCTGGTTGGGACGGTTGTAACGGAACTGATGGAGCCCCCGGTATTCCCGGTCAATCTGGTCCACCAGGTATGCCAGGTTTCCCCGGACCTCCAGGTTTACCTGGAACTAAGGGAGAGCCTGCTATCGGATATGCTGGAGCTCCCGGAGAGAAGGTAACATTAGTAAATTCACTAGAAAAATACTGTTGATTCTTAAGGGAGACTCTGGAATGCCAGGTATGCCCGGACTTCCTGGACCCCCAGGACGTGATGGTTACCCCGGAGACAAAGGAGACAGAGGAGATATCGGAGCTGCTGTAAGTAGAACATATTATTTTCTATTTCTATAGCTTTTATAGGGTCCACGTGGACCTCCAGGAGAACTTGGTATGCCTGGTAACCCAGGTATCGGTACTGTTGGACCCAAAGGAGATCCTGTAAGTTTTGATTTTATTTTTGTTTGTCTGCACCTGTCTCCGAACCGCACATCACCAGCTGCCTCGTCGTTATCTTCGGACCGGGCCCTATCCACTAAAAGAACGAAAGTACCCGTAAAATACAGGATATCCACAATTTTTGAATACGGAGTGTACATAAGTGGGGGGACTGGAACCAAATTTCAATGAATGGCACGTTTTCGAAAACACTGAAAGAAACTGTAAAAGTATTGTCCTTATATACACTCAGTCAACGTTTGATCTTCGTTTGTTTTGAATCACTTTCTTGTCCTCGCACGGATCGTTTTCTGTCATTAGTTGTGAAGAAGTATTGAGAAAAGAACGTCTGTAATTCTGTGTGGATCGTTATGGATTAAGTCACTTTTCGTACACATGCACATGCTGTTTTTCACATACACCCACTCAATGAGCAGCACAGTACGTCATCGCGTGTTGTCAGAGCAAAGGGAAGAATTGTAGCCATCTGAAGTCTGACAACTGAGAAGACGATTTCTGGCTACTTTCTGGAATTCGCTCTCTTCACTGTGCTTTTAGGGAGATATGGGCCCCCCCGGACCACCTGGTCCACCCGGTCCTCGCGAATTCACAGGCAGCGGTTCGATAGTCGGACCTCGAGGCAACCCAGGAGATAAAGGAGACAAGGTATTGTTCACTTTATTTATTTCTTTGCATTATAGGGAGATCCAGGACCAAGGGGACCACCGGGACCCCCGGGTCCGATCGCTTCCACCATGGCCAAGGGAACCATTGTTGGTCCCAAGGGTGACCTTGGAGAGAAGGGAGAGAAGGCAAGAGACTGAACGATCTGCTCGTTAGCTTGCGGCTCTTTGAAGATCTTCTCAATAGATTCTCTTACCCTAATGATTTTCAAAACAAATTTTCATACTTTCAAATTACGAAAATCATCAGAGTTTGAGCTGTTAGTGTCGCTATGAGAACCACTTCATCTTTATAAATTTCAAAAATCTGTGAAGATGATGATGAGAAGATCGCGTAGGACTAACATAGAAAATATAGACAATAACGCTTAGCATGCTTTTAGCTTAGTTGCTTTTGCTCGATTGCACAGTTTTGTTCGGTTCTAATGTAATTATTATAGGGAGACCCAGGAGAGGCTGGTAATAGAGGTTTCCCTGGAGCTCCAGGAATCCCAGGACAACCTGGCCTTCCAGGAATGAAAGGAGAAAAGGGATTATCTGGACCTGCTGGACCAAGAGTACGTGTTATTCAGTTTGTCATGATCCAAATTTATGTTTTAGGGAAAAGAAGGACGCCCAGGAAACCCAGGTCCACCTGGATTCAAGGGAGATCGTGGATTAGATGGAACCGCTGGTTTCCCAGGACTTCCAGGACAAAAGGGAGAAGCTGGATACCCCGGACGCGACGGACCAAAAGGAAATCTCGGACCCCCAGGACCTCCTGGAGTGAGTATCACTTTTATCATTCTTAAAATGTTCTGATTTCAGGGTGGATCATTCAGTGATGGGCCTCCAGGACCTTCTGGTCTTCAAGGACGTCCCGGAAACCCAGGACCTCCTGGTCAAGATGGTTATCCTGGTGCTCCAGGTCCTCAGGGACCTCAAGGACCTCAAGGTGGACCTGGACTTCCAGGTCTTCCTGGTCTTGAAGGAATGCCTGGACCAAAAGGAGATAAGGGAGATTCCGGTTTACCCGGAGCTCCTGGACTCCCTGGTCCAAATGGATTGCCTGGCCTGAACGGACCTAAAGGAGAAGCCGGTTATCGTGGAACTCCTGGTAACAGTATCCCAGGTCTTCCTGGAAAAGACGGAAAGCCTGGTCTTCCTGGTCTTCCCGGTCGTAAAGGAGAAACTGGACTTTCTGGAGTTCGAGGTAAGAGGAAAACTTCATAGTATTGGTATTAATCATATTTGAATAGGACCACCCGGAGATTCTCTCAATGGGTTACCTGGAGCTCCTGGACCACGTGGTCCTCAAGGACCTAAAGGTTACGACGGACGCGATGGATCTCCCGGACTTCCTGGTCTCCCAGGTCACAAGGGAGAGAAAGGAGGAACCTGTTCCGTTTGCGCACCTGGTGCTAAGGGAGAAAAAGGAAATGGTGGATACCCTGGTCAGCCAGGACGTCAAGGAGAACGTGGACTTCCCGGCCTTCCTGGACCTGAAGGAGAACCTGGAGATGATGGTTTAACAGGAGCACCTGGACGACCTGGAGCACCTGGACCATCTGGTCTTGATGGACTCCCAGGACCTCAAGGACAAAAGGGAGAACCTACCCAATTAACTCTCCGTCCCGGACCCCCCGGATACCCTGGTCAGAAAGGAGAATCTGGTTTCCCTGGACTCCCCGGTCAAGAAGGACTTCCTGGCACCCCAGGACCACATGGCCCATCTGGATCTCCTGGTTTCCCTGGCGAAAAGGTAAACAGTTTTCATTCTTCAATAATCTCCTTGTTCTTGTTTTAGGGAGAACCTGGATTCCCTGGATTACCAGGAAAACCCGGAAATGATGGATTACCTGGCCTTCCTGGAGTTAAAGGAGAAGCCGGTTTTGGACAGCCAGGACTCCCTGGACTTCCAGGACCTAAAGGAGAAGCTGGTCTTCCTGGACTCCCTGGAACCCCTGGTGGTCAAGGTCTTCCTGGATTACCTGCTCCTGAATCACAAGTAGAACGTGCTCCTCCTGGACCACCTGGTTTGCCAGGTCCTCAAGGAAAGAAAGGAATGGATGGATTACCTGGACGTCCTGGAGAATTAGGACCCTCTGGTCTACCTGGTTTACCAGGATCTAAGGGAGAGTCCGGACTTCCTGGACAGCCCGGATTACCTGGTCAATCTGGCATCCCCGGAGACAAAGGATTCGCTGGTATAGAAGCTACCCTCAGTTTTGCTATAATAAAATATATGTTATAGGAGTCCCTGGTCTTCCCGGAATCCCAGGACCAAAAGGAGATCTTGGACAACCCGGACTTCCTGGAATCCCTGGACAAAAGGGAGAAGCTGGACGTTCTGTTACCGGTGCTCCCGGAGCCCCAGGCTTCCCTGGTCTCAAAGGAGACGCGGGACTTCCTGGTCAACCCGGATTACCAGGACTTGAAGGACAACGTGGATTCCCTGGAACTCCAGGTGTCAAGGGAGACAATGGACTTTCTGGCGCTTCAGGAGCACCAGGATATCCTGGCCAGAAAGGAGACCTTGGATTGCCCGGAATTCCTGGTAAGAATTCAACTGATCAAATTGAAAAAATAGTTTGATTTAGGAAAGGAAGGACCGGTGGGACCACCAGGACAAGATGGACTTCCAGGCTTACCTGGACTTAAAGGAGAATTGGGAGTTCCTGGCTTCCCAGGCCAAAAGGGACTTCCTGGAATTCCTGGAGTTCCTGGAAACAAAGGCATGTGAATTAACTTTTCTATGATAAACATATTTACTTCTATAGGAGACTACGGTCTTCCTGGTTTACCTGGAGCAAACGGTCCTAAAGGAAATGCTGGTCTTTCTGGTATGCCTGGTCTTCCTGGATCTAAGGGTCAAGGTGGTCTTCCCGGAGCCCCAGGAAGAGATGGATTACCCGGCATTCCCGGAATCAAAGGAGAACGCGGTTACAATGGAATGCCAGGAGAAAAGGGAGAAGCCGGTCCAGCAGCTCAAGATGGACAAAAGGGAGAAACTGGACTTCCTGGACAGCCTGGTCTACGTGGACCATCTGGACCATCCGGTTTACCTGGAATTCCTGGACTTAAGGGAGACGCTGGTTTACCCGGATATGGAGCCCCTGGAATGCCAGGAGAGAAAGGATTACCTGGTATTCCAGGAAAACAAGGAAGACCAGGAGCCCCAGGTTCCCCTGGACAAGATGGACTCCCCGGATTCCCTGGCCTCAAGGGAGAAGCTGTGAGTACCTAATTTGTTATTTTTTAATCGTTTTTCGTATGCAGGGTTATCCTGGTCAAGATGGTTATCCTGGCAAAGACGGTCTTCCCGGACTTCCTGGACTGAAAGGAGAAGCTGGACTTCCTGGCTCTCCAGGTCTACCAGGAGCCCCAGGTCAAGAAGGCCCTATGGGAGTACCTGGAATTCGCGGAGACAAGGGACAAGCTGGATTACCAGGAGTCCCAGGAGAACGTGGATTTGATGGTATCCCAGGATTGAAAGGAGATGCTGGTTTCCCAGGACAGCCTGGATTACCAGGAATTCCCGGATCTAAGGGAGACGCCGGAGCACCAGGATTCCCTGGACTCAAGGGTGCACCCGGTTATCCCGGTCAAGATGGTCTTCCTGGAGTACCCGGTGCTCCAGGACGAGAAGGACAACCTGGATACCCAGGAGAAAAAGGATTGGCAGGCTTACCTGGTTTGCCTGGTGCTCCTGGGCAATCTATTCCAGGCCCACAAGGACCAGTAGGAAACCCCGGATTCCCCGGAAAGGATGGGCTTCCTGGCATTCCAGGACCTAAAGGAGAACGTGGACAAGGCGGTTATCCCGGAGCTCCCGGACTTAAAGGTAATAATCACAGCTGAGATATCAGTATTTCGTTCATTATAGGTGAAACTGGAACACCTGGAATTCCTGGAAAACGTGGTAACGATGGATTACCAGGATTACCTGGTAAAGATGGTCTTCCTGGATTACCAGGATTGAAGGGAGAAGGAGGATTGAACGGACCACAAGGACCTCCCGGAATGAATGGACTTCCTGGACTTAAAGGTAGATTAAAGTAATGATATAAACATGATATGTCGATTCAGGAGAAATGGGACATCCTGGATTACCAGGACGTGAAGCTACTCCTGGACTTCCTGGTGTTCCTGGAATTCGTGGAGAGAAGGGTCTTCCTGGACTCGATGGGCCACCAGGTCTAGATGGTCCTTCCGGATTACCTGGCCAGAGAGGAAACGATGGATTCCCAGGACAACCAGGTCTACCTGGTGAGAAGGGTATGACTGGTTTGCCAGGATTCCCCGGTCTTGATGGAGCTCCTGGAGGTAGTTTCTATTAATCACTGCCGCTTGAATTTTTATTTCATAGGTGTTGGACAACCTGGTCTCCCTGGACCCCCAGGACCCGCTGGACCATCATACAGAGATGGCTTCCTTCTTGTCAAGCATTCCCAAACAACAGAAACACCTAAATGTCCTGCAGGATTTACCAAACTTTGGGATGGATATTCACTTCTTTATATTGAAGGAAATGAGAAATCACATAATCAAGATCTTGGTGAGAAGAATTATCTTTTAGAACGCTGGCTTCATTCTAAAATCTTTCAGGACATGCTGGTTCTTGTCTCCAGAGATTCTCCACCATGCCATTCCTCTTCTGCGATTTCAACAACGTTTGCAATTACGCTTCTCGTAATGACAAGTCCTACTGGCTTTCCACTACTGCTCCAATTCCAATGATGCCAGTCTCAGAACAGGCTATAGAACCATACATCTCCAGGTATTATACACTTCCTCTTTCTATGTTCTCAACATAAACATTTTCTACAGATGCACAGTTTGTGAGGCTCCAGCCAACGTCATTTCTGTTCACTCTCAAACTATTCAAATTCCAAGCTGTCCTGCTGGCTGGAATAGTTTATGGATCGGATATTCCTTTGCTATGCACACCGGAGCCGGAGCTGAAGGCGGAGGACAATCCCTCAGTTCTCCTGGATCTTGTCTCGAAGACTTCCGAGCCACACCATTCATCGAGTGTAACGGAGCTCGCGGAACATGCCATTACTTCGCCAACAAGTTCTCCTTCTGGCTCACAACTATTGAGAACGATCAAGAATTCAAGGTAGACTCATTTCTTCCGACCATCTATAAGTCAAATCTTTTTCAGATCCCTGAAAGCCAGACCCTTAAGTCTGGAAGCCTTCGTACTCGTGTATCTCGTTGTCAAGTCTGTATCAAGAACACCGATGCTGGCAGATACTAAATAAGAAAAACAATGCGTTAAGCTCCAGAATATTGTTTCTGTTTCTAAAATTCTGTGCAAAGCAATAATCTCTTTAATCTTATATGTTTATATCCGGAAAAAGACTTTCTAAGTATGAATTGCCTGGTTTAGGTACCATTTACTTTTCAAGCCGTCCTTCTTTCTCTACAATTTCGAATTCAAAAATTGTGATGTGTCGTCTTAAAGCTAGACAATAAGAAACAACAAAGCTTTTCATTTGCCGTTAACTATGGTATTGTTTCCAACCAGAACATTGCCAGCCCGTAATTCATTGTTCTATTAAATTAATAAATAAATACTTTTATTCTTATTATGCTGAATCTACTGATTTTTTCTGTTGGAACAGTCAGTTTGAATGTTGTCAGGTGTTGAATTGTCATCATGAGGTCAAAACGAAATT
>CALQYR020007501.1:504891-574883 GCA_943334845.2 Auanema sp. JU1783 | reverse complement strand
TCTGCTTGGCTTCATCATATTTCACTTGTCCATCAACAATGAAACCTTGAAACTGTCAGTCTGAGCGAAGTCATTAGATTGCCTCCAAAAAAGGAAATTGTAGAGCTTTGTAAAGAATTTTGTTATTACTCTTCCTTAGTGGCAGAGATGTCATTCTGTTCGTTTTTTCTGACAATTTAATAAGAAAATCTGTCTCAATATAAACCGAGAATACGAAGAGAACTGTCAGATGAACATAAGACGATGTTGAAATGAAATGAAAGATGTTTGATCAGGAAAAATGCTTCTGACCATTGTGCCATTCTGAATGAGTTAGATCGAACTGTTTGCCTTCACTCGTTTCTTTGTTTTGATTAAAACGAACCATTAGTTGTTCTTATCGCTTAAGGTAATATGAGATGACATCTATTGTGGTTTCAATGACATCTTCTATTCATCACTTCTATCTCCCTCATTCTCTCTCTATCTCTCTCTCTTTCACCTTATCTCTGTACTGCATAGTTAATGAAACATTTAAACATTTACTTCTTATTATATAACATCTATTATCATATTGTTATGTATATTCACATGAACAACTCTTTTTCTATTTTGACCTTCTCCCGTTTTTCAACTTCGTCTTCGTCTTCTTATTCTTGTTGAACTTCATTTTAACTACATAAGAAGACACGAGGTCGTCGTTCAGGAGACATTTACACCTCACTGAATATTCTGACTTGAATGGTATTCAAAGAGAAAAGCTCCCATTAGATTGTTTCTCGAGACCTTCTCATCCAATTATAAATTCAATCTTTATTTTACCCCCATTTAAGGTCTTTCACCTTTGCTTGAAGCCTCAGGCAAGAAGTTTGGTGGCAAGCTCATATGTCTCATCTCATTTGCTTCACTTCCTGTCTCATCGTCACTTCTACTCATTCCTCCGCAATCGAACTGTACGCCTATCTCCTAGTCTCTCAAACGAAAGCAAAATTTAACGGAAATTTCTTTCAATTGGAGAAAAGAGAGACTGACTACTACTTTTAGTTATAAGCTACAACATGGACTCAGGATAATAAGCTGAAATCCAGCTTGATTCTTCCGTGTGAACGCTTTTACTACAACCTGGGTTGTGAAGAACAAATTGTCAATAGCATGTCATCCGACTTGTTTCTTTCACTTTTAAAAGCTTTTTAATCCTTCTCAGAAGTTTTTTTTTCTCTCTAAGATATTTTCACTGCTGAAAAGAGTTTCAGTGGCATTCTCAAGGATGAGGCTTTCAGATGAGTTGTTGTTGTTGTATAAGATGTTTTATTATATAAACTATATTATTACCTTGACCAATATCGTTTTCCACTTTTATGTACTCTCGTCTCGCTTAAACCAAACATGCTTCTATGAAGTATTTTCTCTATTTGGCACAATGAGGTCAGATGAGTTGAAGGTGGCAGTCCGTTGACCCTATTTTACTTATAAACTTATTCTTTGATATTTGAAGTTTCGTCTTGAGTTCAAAGATTCTCTTAAAGCATATCTTTTTTCAGAAAAAATAGGTGGCTAGAGCATATTTGGATGAGTCTCATAAACGCTTCTTTCGTTTACCTCCTATTCACCACCTCTCTAGTAGTGAGTTTGGAACTCTGTATACTTATTCACACTTCTAACAGATACTGGTTAATTGTAACTTCGATGATAATGAGATACTGGGACAGCCTGTCATCACGTGTGAATCTGATACTATTGATATGCAGTTCCGAACACGCAGGCCTTTCACAGGTATACATTAACTACACATGTCAAACAACTTGTCCACGATTCAAGGAAAAGTATTTGTGAGAGGAAATTACAACAGACCAGAGTGCAGAGTCGATTATGGCAGAAGGACAGTCGACGGCCGACCGTTGGGAGGAATTCGTTTGAATCATGGAGCTTGTAATATGGACCGTCAAAGGATGGTAAGACACTCAATTGAACGTTCAAAGGTTGTGTTTCACGTAGTTGACGTGATACGCTAATTTGATGTTGGTCATTTTCATTTCTACTTATTGTTCATGAGAGAGCGGTTGATCTTGAACAGGGAATAGATGATTAGGGATGAAATTGCTTTTTCCAGATAACACCGGAAGGAATGATGTTTTCTACAGTTCTAATCATAAGCTTTCACCCCGTAAGTTGTACACTCTCAGTAATCCTTTTGATTCTACTGATTGAAGTTGTTTGTGACAAAAATGGATAAAGCATATCATATCAAATGTATGTATAAGGAGGCTGTTCGTACTGTGAAAGCTACATTGGACGTCAGGTGATACATTTTGAAATTTCAAATTGCAAAAAGAGGTTGTTACAATGAATTGTGTGAGGATTAGAGAGAAGATAGTTTATCCGTTTTCAAACAACCCACACATGGGAATCATTTGTTTGTATGAGAAATATGTTATTCATAACATTGCTGATGTAAGTTACAAAATTAGAATTATAAATAACAACGTTTAAAATAAATATACTTTCCTTTCGTGCTAGCTCGTTACCAACGGAGTCGATTGCTGCTGATGTTCCTATGCCAACATGTACCTACACGATACGCAAAGATTCATTAGATGGCCCTATACTCCAAATAGCTCGTGTTGGTGATCAAATCGTTCATCGTTGGCAATGTGATTCCGGTGAGATTATCTAAGAGAAGCATAACATTGACGTAAATGATAACTTCATAGATGAATACGGAGTATTAGTTCATAATTGTTTTGTTGAAGATGGACATGGACAAAAGCATCTCATAATTGATGATAACGGGTAAATCATAATTCATCAGCTACTTCCTTCTCATTGCTATATTTAGATGTCACACGGATCGTTTGTTATTGGGTGATCCAACATATGTTGAAGCTCTTAATATGGCCTATCGAGAATCTTTCGTCTTTAAATTTGCTGATCGAATTGATGTTAGGTTCCAGTGTGAGATACGCTTATGTTTGAAAGAAGACGGTGGCTGTGACGACATAACTGTAAGTTCTATCTCCATTGTACATTCATACAATCTACATCAAATTAACAAAATCTAATTTTCAGCCACCGTTATGTGTGGATTCTAATCGACTATTCCCTGAAAAGCCACCTGAATTGAATGTTAATAATACAGTAAGTATCAGGTTTTCGAAACTTCAATAGCGACCGATGTTGAGGTTTCGAGGAGATTACGAAGAGCTACCAAAATTGGAGATTTCATTTCCCAAACAGTTTATGTCATGGACAAAGATGATAGTGAGGATCAGAAAAAAGCTGGTTCGTGAATCAATATGCAAAACCTTCATCCTTTCCTCTATCTCAGTTCTTCCATTGGAAAGTTCTCCTGCTGTTTGTATGGCTCAACGGTCGCTCATTTTCTTAGCGACATGTCTGGCAATGTCTTTAATCATATCGGCAACACTGGGCTTGTATGTGTTACACAAACGATTACAAAGGTTTGAGAATACAGTGTTGACTGTTGGTTACATCACTGGATTTTCAGTCCTTTCCACAAGACTCGATCCAACTACTACTAAAGAAGGAAACGATCTATTCGTGACACTTTCGAAGACATTCTGATGCAGGTTTATGAGCTGTTCAACAGTTATACTTATCCCGTTTGTTTATATTTCATAACCGAATCTCATGAGAAATGCTTTCGCCCTTCTATTGAGGGTGCATTCTTTTAAAAATTATTTTGTACAAAATATATATGTAAGGAAAATTATTTTTTTAAATTATAACACATCTTATTAAATCTTTTTACAAATCAAATTGTTCCTAATAAAGCTTGATACTAGTTGACACTTATGTTTCGACTTCTGACCGACATCTGACGGTTATTGGTTGCTTCTCTGTGGGATGATTGCAATGCGGTTGACTTGTAAGTCTAGAAAGAGAAAATTAACAGTTTCAAGCACAATTGATGTACTTTGATTGGATTTCTTATAAGCTTCAATAGAAATACTCTGTACGACTTCCATATTAATACAGTTGTCATAGAAGATATTATGGAATGAGACGACATCATCACGAAAACTGCGATGTTATAATCTGCAAGCAGGTGTGTGAGGCGAATAATATGTTTGACTCAAACATCCAGATAAGCTTGAATGGTATTGAAATATAGATGACATAGCCAGGTATAAGCCAGGTACACCAAGGAGATATATGGGAAAGATTAGCTGGAAAGAATATTACGGTCCTCAACTGGGAAGAACAATATCTTACTTGATAAAACAGTTTCAATGTAAAAGACCTCTGAAGTCTTCTTGTTTTCTCACTGACTGCAGAATCTGTTACTTTGAAAGAGAGATAGATCATAGTAGTTGAAATCCCAACGCACATAGCTAGATGCAAAGAACGTTTCAATAGAAACTTGATGACAACCAACCGAAATATAGAATGATAAGAAGGCAAAATATATTATTGAAAGTGGTGTGATGGCAAGCATAAACTCCTTGGACTTGGAAAACTGGCCTCATGTACGGAAACTCCTGAAGATTATAGTTTTGAGAGATTTAAGGCTAGTTTCAACCTTCAAGAAAATTTCTTCCAATTCTTGCTCTGTGTCCGGAGCAAGAAGATACATCGAGAAAAATCCAAGGAAGAATGATAAAATGTAAAGCGACCCGCATACTTGGTGGACTCGATCTTTCCTCATAATCTTCAACAAATGCCCGATAGGCAGTACATGTTGATATCTATAGAAAATCGTGCAAACAGTCACACAAGCAGTTTCATACAGAAATCCTATCAGGAAGCACTGAAGAGGAGGTTGACGCAAAGCCAGAAGACGGATTGTCTTACCGATCCAATATAAGAGCTACAAATGTTTTTCATAAATCCTGTACTTATTACAACTATATGTGGGTAGAAGCCAACAGGCTGCATCAAAAAGCCAATGTAGAAATCGTTCACTGCTAAACAAATCTGAAAAACAGATGGATGAAGTGTACGTGTTCTGAATACTAAGACTTACTTGATGCCACAAAATGTAAACCTTAACAGCACCCACTGATTTATCAGTTCTCATATAGATTGTGTACAGGGTGACAGTATTTATCACAACCGATGTTGGGAAAAGAAAACAGTGAAAAGTATGAGAATATTCCAAAATTTGGGGAAAGCGAAAGGTCTCCAGCATATACGCGTCTTCTGCAGTTCTATTGTAGGGTGTATCAATCATGAGGAGTAGTCAAAAGCCGACACTTCAACTCAAAACGTTCTGCTACCTGCTCTAGACACATGAGTGGAATGTTTTCTGCTCAGTATTCCCTTCTTATACTAAAAACTCAACTTGTTTTGCCCTTTCAAGGGGGGAGGCTGAGTTTTCTCTGCTCATGAAGAACAACGTGAATATTTGAGTCTCGATGAAAGATATATGAACAAACGAGTTAATGTGATACTATGTATGCATACAGTGCAGCAGACTGTCCTAAACAATATTATTTCAAACTTTCTCATTAAGTTTTCAACACTATTATGACAAACTACCTCGAGCGCACAACTGTTTCAAAAAAGCAAAGATTGCGCATGGAATGGCCATCACCTTCATTCGGCAATCTAAAGCGCTGCTTTGCGGTCGTTCCTTCTATTCCCTCTAGGTGTACTGTAGAGACCTTCCCACCAAAACTTATAGTTTGCAATCAATTTTTATTTAAAGTCAACCGGGAATTCATTTATTATATTGACATATAGGTTATATTCTCATTTGTTAATGGGAAAGTATTCAACAGAAAAAAGAGATCTGAAATGAAAAACATGTGAACATACACAATTATCCGTATAAGATAAATATTTCTAACGATGCTAATCTTAGTTTATCACGAATGCTGAGGATATGGAACTCCTCGTGTATTCATACTAACCCTTATGACTCATGACAGACGCTAAACAGTGCCCAGAGATGAAGATCAGGAGGAGGACGATCGGACACAAGAGAAGAACTAAGGATGGAAGGTACAAAACCAAGTGATAAGATGAGGATCTATACGATACACTAGATAACATGAAAAGTTAATAGTTTGATGGAAAAAAAAACCAAAAAACGAATTAAAGATGATTAGCTCGTCAGGTAAACAGTATACGTGCCGATCATCAATCCAATTTTATACCGCAGGGGCAACATTAACTTGGTCAGCAAGACTGTTTTTGATTAAGGCCATTAGTTGCTTCTCTTGTGATTGGCATTCAACCACCTGTGTGTATTATGTAAACTACTTGAAAGTTTGAATTTTTAGCTTACCAGGGGATTTAGTGCCATTCTGTTCGCAGCCAAAGAATATACCCGCATAAGAAGATGAGTGACATCAGAGGAAAGTTGTGGAAAGACCTGAACTCATAATCGTATAAAGTATATCGATACTTTAATCAAACCGAATTGATTTCAGCTAACGTCGGCACGATCTTTAAGAACAACTTGACGTTTATAGAAGCCTCACAAAACCTGAACAAAGACTCTAATATTTCCTTTTGAAGAAATTCACCTTAATAGAGTGTGTAGAACATCCAAGATTAAGTCTGTTGAGGCGCATGTAGCTGTGATACGATACTGAAACAGAATTTTAAAATTGAAAGATTCGTTTCAATCGGATCACCTTCTTAGATACATGAATCATAAGGGAGATTCCAAAGATACGACGTTTGATGTCTGGAAGGGACAACATTTCCTAAAACAAACGATTGCACTTTCAAGTGTATATAAAGCAATACCTGTAGGAAATCTCTGGCCACAAACATCGAAGGAACGTCTTCCACGAGATACGGAACCATATGTAACGGGAAGGTCTGAAAGACAGATAAAGAGCTAAACAGATTAGAACTAACCTGGAACAACACTAGTTTCATTATGTTTTTGTCCATTATGAAAAGTTGATGAATGTACTCGCAAGCTATCTTTCTCACCAGCCTCCTTCTCTTCAGAGCAGACGGTGTTTGTTCGTCTGTTAATGAGTTAGATTGGTCTCTTGACTTGTTGTATACAGTAGTACCTTGCATACGTTTCGGGTCCGACACCTCGATCAGCAGTTGTATTAACAGAGATCCTCTAGTGTGGTCTACAGCTATAGAGAGAACATCTCGTTCTTGTCGTTCTACTTCACTGAAAGCATGATTGTTGTTTGGGATGTGTATGTATGAACTCACTTCAACGAGCAGTTGGCCGTGTGAACGCTTCTCATCAACAGATTCTTACTCGCAGCAGAGAAAAAGGTTAACATTCTTATGAAACACGAAAAATGTTTTGGAGAGCTCAAAATTCGCCTGCAAATTTCCGGACTATGAATACGAACGGAGAAAGTTAAAACCTATCACATCTAAAGAGCAAAGTAGGATACTCGTATATATCTGCGAGTGACATTTCCTTGTTCTGTAAGCAGCTTACCCAACTGAGACAAGATTTCTGTTGATCGATACTTAGGAGAAGTAAAACCCAATATTCGAACCTCATACAACATTCTAGGTACGACGTTTTCTAAACGACTCCACAGAGTAATGACACTATCAACGTTGGGTAAGAGAACATCTTTGTCTAGAGATTTCCGGAAGAGCTCCACAATGAAAGGTAACTGTTTAACCTACAAAAATTATGGTACACAGTTATGAGTGGCGAACAAACCAAATCGGAAAGCAGAGAGGCATCCAACACTTTCAATATTCTTCCTATTTCGTTCCTTTTCAGCATTCCGAAGTACTGAAAACCAATAATCTTCTTTCAGACACAATGAGTTCAAACCTCATCCGTAGTAAATGGGAAAGACATACCGCCTCCAGGGGCACGAGCTATTTTAACACTGTCTATAGTAGGAAGCATGTACGGGAATATATCAGTAGCTAATCTCATCTAGAAAGTTACTGCTTAGAAGATGATGATAGTTATCCTTACTATTGATGTTCGGCAAGAAGAGTAATTTGTTCCTCGACACTCTACTATACTCAACAAGAAACGAATAGGAATGCTACTATAAATATCACGGAAGAAGTTCTGAAAGGAGATAAATGAAAAGTTTTGTTAACACGGTTGACATACATCTACAGCTCCAATAGCGAGTTGATCCATTTGAGAACGGTAAGATAGTAGGTAGAGTAAGGTTACCACTCTTGCAGTGAGCACTGTTTCGCTCAAAATATCTCCTTCGAACAAATCCTGCAAAACATCTTCTGATTATCTCTTGGAAAAAAAGACTTACATCAATGAACTTCTTTCTTAATCCTGAACGTCCTGCTCGAGCAGATTCAGCTGCAAATCTCTCAACCACCTCAGAAAGGACATTGTGAACGGGGACAGAAGAAGCCATTATCTGATTTTCTAACCAAGGCTATAGAAAGTTGAACATGATTATTGGAAAAGTGAGATTTCAACTTACTCCTAGATCAACATTGAACCTAGCGAACGTTCCTGAGCATAGAAGATCGTGTACAGAATGAATCGGGGAACGACCAGAGAACTCAGAGTTCAAGTTCACACTGACCGGCAGAGTAGCACATCTTTAAACAACCAATAAAACTATATAAATAAATTGCCTCAACCTGGTGGCAAGCTCGCACTCAGATAAACATGATGAGAAGAAAGTTGTTCTCAATAGCTGAACTTGACGAGGTGGGATAGTTATTTTAGTTTTGAAGATATTTAGAAGGAAAGTTTTCAGAAAATCTGTTCTCAATCCACTAAGACATACTCCAACATATATAACCGTAATCCGAAGGGATTCTCTATGTTCCTTCGTGATCTCCTGAACAGTATATGAGAAATGAAGGTATGGAGTAACGTACGATAGCGAGATGTTTCAGGAAGGCCACAATCATTTCATCCATCCTGTTAACCGGCAATTGATTTTGAGGAAATCTGTTTTGATATAAGTTATGTATTTTGGCAAAACCACTTACGAAGTCAAGCTAAGAATGGCGAGTAGAGAAGCTAATGCAAACTCTAAGTAAGCATCGTCTTCAACGTTAACCCGACATATCAAAGAGCACAAAATATTCAGTTGCTCCGGAGAAGGTTTCAAGCTGCAATTATTTTGTATCGTCATCAAACTTTGCAAGAGGGTCAAGTATGGTTGTTTATCATTCCTGAAATGAAGGAGCATAACTAGATCATGAAACACAACAAAATACTTTTCGACTATCCTAGATGCCATCTTATACAATCTATCATGTAGAATGGTTAAAGTAGATCGGCTTGAAGCTTTAGAAAGTGTTTGAACAAGCTGAGTACTTTTGTTCCATGTAAGAGGTAAGATGAAATTCAAAATAGCCTCATCATCTAAAAACTGAGCGGCAAGCCTCACTGTAATATATGGATAAACTCAATATGGATCAATCAAGATATGAACCTGCTAATAAGCAATCTCTTTTCGAAGATGCCATATCTCTGAGAATTGATAAATGTATACGAGGACATAACTCAAACAACTGAAAACACAGAAAGGTAAGAAAAATTTTGACCAAACAACCTGAGTCAATAAAACACCTTTCTGTCGTCCTATAGAAGATTCTTCACTAACTTGTAAACCCATCAGGATGTTTAGCACTGGATTGAGTAATTCGACTGAATTCATCAACATCTGAAGATCAAAAATAAAAACAAAAATAGAACTCATTCCTTACTGTTATAAGAAGCTGAGGTCCGTTCGGAAATGAGAGCGATTTCAACGTGATCTTTCCGAAAGGTAAGAGATGAGGGTAATTTATGTATCCAAGAGATAACAGCATAGCCGCATCAGGAACTTCATCGTCACTGATGAAACCAGCAGGGAACTCATCTTTTGAAGCTATAAGAACAGAAGAATAATCAAAAATATTATACGCAAAACTTACATTCATTAAAAAACCTAATCACCATTGCGAGTTTAGTGATATCGTCAACTTTACAGAACGGAATATTGAAACCGCCCTCATGACTGGTCTGGAACTTCTCTTCGAACTCAGTACGATTTTGTCTGATAAGCGTTAGAATTCTGTTTCCTTCGGGGAACTGACATAATCTAGCAAGCAACTCAGGCTGAAGCAAACAATTAAATTAATGTGAATTGATAACGGACACTTACAAATACATCACCTGAGGCATCATTATGGAAACATGAGGATATCAAGAATGGCAAAAATACTTTGAGCTCATCGTCATCGAAGTTGTTAATAGTGTCCCAAAAAGTACCATCTTGTAAAGAACAAAACAACGGTGATAACTTTCCCAAGTTCAGTGCCATATCTTAAAAAGACTAATGTAGACAGTGGGAGTTACCGACAATCAAGATGAACAACCGTGCGCATCGCACGAACAAGAATAAATGAAAAAAAAAATTTCACGGGTATTCACGTGGAACACTTACGTGACATAAATTACATTCAAATTGAACTTTCAAGGGATTTTTGAATAGGATGAAACATGTTAAATGAAAACATTAAGGGCATTGTGCAGGAGTTTTATCAAAACCTTGTAGAACGTCATAACAAAGTATTGATTGATTAGGTTATGATTCGCCAAAATCATTAACACTTACCGATGATTAGTTCACTCGGAAGCTGACTTTCTAATTTATGCTGTAGTTGGCATTGCTATACGTCTCAATGCTTTTTTTGAAAACACAGAATACGTCAATGCGACCATTGCGTAAAGCTCTTTTCAATTTATCCAAATTCATTTAATCTTTATTTTACTTTCAATACAGTTTCATATGTAAAACTTTTTAAGGAGATGCCATTGAGAAGGGTCACATTCAGTGGAAGACTTGGAGCTTTCAATGAGGGCGAAGATAAAAGGAAAATCTTCGTGAAAGGAGTCGTTTTCATGTGTTTGGACATTTCTATCACTCTTGCCATATCAATCGCCACTTTCTACTTGTTTGTTAAGTGAGTATCTATTCTCCAAGATTAATCTTCCATCATTATCATTGTAGAAAAGCTGTAGCTCCTTATGAAAATGACTTTCCTTGCTCTGACGAGTCAATACAGAAGACTTTTAAACCCAACACGATTGGCTTGAAACACTTGCTTTTCGTGTCCTTAGGCTCTCCTTTCTTCCTTATTTCAGCTGTTGAAGGTTTACTCTTCTTCAAAGCCCAGGTAAGTGTGTTATTTTTATATGAAACAAGGCTTCCTTGTTAGGGAACCAATCGACTTGCCAAATACTTCACATCAACAACTTTGACCTATCTGAAATATCTTTTAGCTTACGCATTATGTACCTTTACTATGGAATTCCTTAAGGTTTGTTTCCTATTCCCTATTCCTTAAATGCATGCTCCATTTAGTGTTGGTTCGGACGTTTACGTCCTCATTTTGTTGCTGTTTGTCAACCTGATTGGACTAAAATGGACTGCTCCACTGATCCCAGTGCTATAATTCCTGGTCTGTATCATAAGCTTCTTGTTGTTCATTGAAATTTTCAGCAAGCGACATAGTTTGTCTGAACTCAGACTTCCACAGAGTGAGGACTGCTAGAACTTCGTTTCCTTCCGGACATACAGCGGCCGCTGTCTTTGTTTGGTTGTTCTATACTTTCTATTTGATCAGGTATGTATTGCTTCGTTCTCGAGTCTCTTAACTTTTTTGGTTTAGGATGAGTAGAATAAGCAATGTGGAATTGGTAACCAAGATGAGAAATATTATTCTGCCTGCCATTACTGCATGGACTTTGCTCACAGGTATTACAAGAGTAACTGATAATTGGCATCATCCTACTGATGTGTTAGGTAGGTCTTACACTCGAACGATTCAGAACAATAAGCTTTTCAGGTGGCATCATATTGGCTCTTGTTTGTTTTGTGCCATTATATTGGAAAACATGGGTTAATGCTTCTTCTGTTTATCAGCGACGCGAAATATTCGAAGCGAAAAAATCTGAATGAGGTGGTATTTCATCTTCGACGACTTTCATTCTTGTTGTTCAATTGCATTTTGTTAACTCTTAACTGTGATATATATTTAAATTAAATTATATTTCCATACATTCGAAGTTGATATTCAGGTTTCAACCTTATACATACAGTGAACTTCTCTTGCTTTCAAACCTTTTTCGATTTAGAATGGATGATTCGGGGGTTGACATTAAGGATGCTCAAAATACTTTCCTCGAAATTCTCAATAAGTCCGTCTTTTCCAAATCATTCCAATGCTCATGCAATTCATTCAGATTGAACGGGAAGTCTGTACCTGCTTTCCTCAATTGGGTGACTTCTTCATTCTCTATGGAAAATGAAGAACAGAAACCGAAATACATTAGAGACGCCAACGCCCATATTGCTGCCATAGCTGAGCACTTGAGACAAAAGGTTTTTTTTTCTCCAAACATGCCAAATTGTTTCTCTTCAGGTCCCAACCAAAGGTTATCTTCAATCCGAGAAAATTGCCTATCCAAAAGTAGGATTGGATGCCGAATGCAACGACTCTAACACCGTCTGTTTCTCCTTTTAAGGACATTACGTGATTTGTGGAAGTTTCAGATTCACGTTGATTGTTTCCTTTTCGATGAAGAAGCCGTTGAGGACTTAGTTCAGGAAGGAAAAATTAGCAGGTTTTGTTGAGCTCCTATACTAATTCGTCATGTCGATTGAAGGAATTATTGTTTGGATTGTGGGTCGAAAAATACGAAGCCTCTTACATTCATTAGTCACAGTCTTGCACCTACACAGGTAGGGTGTATTGAAAAGCTGTTGTAGTTGCAACTTGTTTCAGCTGGAGTTTATATTCACTAAGCTTGTGCCCTTAATAAAGAAACCTCAAGATTTCAAAGTTATTGACATTGGATCTCGTCTAGGCTCAGTAATCTTTTCTGCTCATTACTTCAGGTATGAATGGAAATCAAGAAGTTCATAAGTCTTGTTTTCAGTGCCGGAAGCTCTTGTGTAACAGGAGTCGAACTGAACGAAGATCTTTGCAAAATCCAAAAAGAAGTTGTTGAAGAATTCAATTTAACGGTTTGCTAAGATTTCAAGGATTAATCTTTGTCGTTTTAAGAACGTCAATGTTATTTGTTCCGACATTCGAAATCAGCCTGAGGTTATTAAAGATGCTGATTTAATAATTATGAACAATGTGTTCAATTTCTTCATGGAACTAGGAGATCAAGTTTGTTTTCACTCAACTTCATATTCTGACATGAGTACATCTTCAGTTATCGTGTTGGCAATTCCTTCATGATAATGTGAAGCCCGGGTGCTTGTTGATTCATCATCCCAGTGTCTACGAAGCTGCTTCTCATCTTACTCTGCCCTTTGATATATCTGAATGGCTTGAGGAAGTATGAACCTTTCTAGGCTGCTATCTCATAATTATCTTTTTCGCAGATCTCAATTACTCGGAAATGTGCAGAATTCGCAGGAGGTGACGAAGAGCTCTTCATGGACTGCAAGCAACTGCATTTCTACAAAGTCCGTTCTAGGAATTGAAATATTAGATTGTTTTTGTTTTTGATTCATTCTGAGGAGAGAGTTCACACTCTCGCTCCTTCTCCTCATCTCATTGGACCCATGGTCATTTGAAAGTTTGAACTTCTTGAGTTGTTGTTGTTGTTGTTGGATTGTTCAAGAAAGTTCAAATTAAACAATTTATTATTACATATAGAAGACTCGTATGAAACACAAGCATCTGAATGAGATTCAAAAAACTCAAGCTTAATAGCCTGAAAACCCGAGATAGTCACAGAAGAAGTAATAAGAGACGAAGTGGCGTAGGTGAGATTCAAATTGGAAACCTGATATTCGGCTTAATTGACATCTTTGAGATAGTAGAGATAGATGGTGCAGGAGAAAGAAAGAAACAGACGGATCGTTTCATAATAATTCTAATAAAAATAAGATCTATGTGTGTCTGTTAGCTTGGTTTCTCATTGAGGTGGTATAAGCCTCTGCTTCTCAAGCTGTTCCAATTGAGTTGCTTTCTCGAAGTCCCATCCGGGGGTTTTGTCATCATCGGAACTTGATTTCGTCCTAGTTTTTTCTACTGGAAGAACTACAATGGTTCGTTCATTCGATTTTTCATTCCTTAAAGTCTTTCATAAGGGGAAGTCGGCTCGGATTAAGCACTTACTCATTTTTTTCCTGCTTGTGGCGTATGGAGCGACCATCACTTCCATAGATTTTGGTTGTATTCTGGATGGTTGTGAAAGACGACGGAGCACAATAGCTGACATCCTGAAAAGACAATAGTTTTATCTTCATCAGAACATTTTTATAAGGATATGTAATTAATTTTTGCAAAAGAGTAAGTCTTCAGTTGCAAAGTGTGCTTCCTCTTCTGACAAATTCACTCTCATTGAAAGAAGGTTTCGCAGTCGTTTTTACTAGTCAAAGGATGTGTCAACAAATACTTACTGGATCAGAGCCCAAATTGGCGAGCCTGTATATGGAAATGCCACAAGCTGTTGAAAGAACAAGCTGACGGCAAGATTTTCTGAATCGCTTTCCCCATATAATGAAAACCCAAAAATTGCTGGAACAGTTCAGAACAATCAAAAAATTGCTGACGTCCACGAAAAGAGAAGCTAAAGGGCTTCTCATGAAAGCTTGTTGACCCACTAACTGCAAATGAGAAAAATAGTAAATTTTAAGGAAATTGAATGAATTTACATGTTCAAGTACATCGATCACAGTCGGCAGAATATCGGACACTAAGAATTTGGCAATAACGAGTACCAACATAATGTTTGATTTATGTTCTTTCTTGGAGTTGACCCTGAAGTGTAAGCCTTTGATGAGTTGAATCATTTGAAAATATTTTACCTTGCTGAATGACATTTCTTGCTTCTGACGTCGACTTCAGCATTGGGAGCACATAAAGACTTTCTATAACAACATCAGAACGTTCACGACTAGTTCGCTGTAATTACCTTTTTGCTATTGCTGTTCTCAAGGCTAATGATATTCTTAAAGTTAAGGCGAATAGTAATAAGCACGGGCATAACGTCACAAACAACATGGCTAGTATTATATGATAAACAGTCCAATATATTTTATTCTGAAATAATATTTTTAAGGAAGTAAATGTATTCCCGGTCATCTTTCATGCAGACATAGTGTCAAACGTGAACTCTGCGTGACGTGATTTTCACGTGAATCACGCCATTCCAAACAAAATTTAAGTCAAAAGCGGTTGCATTCTTATATTTCAATTATGTTTTGAATACTAATTCACACTCAAATTTCAGTTGTTGTTCAAAAAACTTACGTCAAACAAAGAAGTTCTATCAATTCCGATGTTGATTTCATTCTGCTGGTTTGTGAAAGTGATAACTTCGACCTTAACATCCAAACATAGGTTATGTTTCAATAGTACAATGATTTACCTCGAAGAAGCGTGGAAGTGAGAACAAAACAGCCAGAAGAGAAACTATAACCATAAGCCTCTTTACCCGACTGAAATATAGAATGTAATTGTGATAATGAAAGTATATAAGCTGTATGAGTTTAGCGTAGGCGGAAGGATAAGTGACTCAGAGAATTATGGAAATTAAGAAATTCAAAATTTGCTTCCATTTTAATTACTTGTATTTGTATTTTATTTCTCTTTGAGACGGTAGCAAAGATCGTAAAGTCGAAAAGATGAAGGGATGGTATGGATTATCTGCAACAATCTCCTCAGATGAAACTAGAAAATAGCTTTTGGCTATTCGTTCACACCACTCTAATAATGAAGAAAAAACGTTTTTTTAACAAAGTTTTAAGATCGTTCGGAAGTAAATTAACAATTGGGGCAGCTCACGAGGTTGTCAGATGCGCTTGATGAATACGTCAGAAGACCATAAGAATTAAAAAATAAGGAAAATACTTCCAAAGACTGAACTCATCTATCAAGCGAACTCGTGGCAGAGTCTATTTGGATAAACTTCTTCCCCTCTTTTTCCAAGAACTTAGAAATTCAAAACAAAACTTGTGTTCCGTAAGGATTAATGCAAGATGGCCTTTTCCATTTTTTTTGGAGAAACACATAGATGATGATATGATTATAGATAATCGCGATCGCAAATTTGTTTTTTGTTTTTTTAAATGGAACTCTGATGAGTTGAGTACATACAGTTCTATGATATAAACAAGAGATGTACCTTTTCTTTCCGATTGCTCTGTGCTTCAATGGCTGGCACAATGCCAGATATCTATCAATTGTTAATGTGAGAACAATCCATACAGATCCTGTATGAGTAGTGTTGGCAAAAGTATATACGTAGGGATAGATATGCACATAGGTACCTTGATTGGTTGAGATTGATATGAGATTCAATTAGAAGGTAAAGCTTACCTGTGGACACTAAATGTCCAAACAGAAGATGTGGCAATGAGTAAAGAAGAAACGCATTGGCTAGCAAGGCTGTCTGCCACATGGTTAATGTTACCTGCAATAATTTTATTTCCTCTTTCGGAAAAACAAACTATTTCAAATTCACATTAGAGAAGAGAATAACAATTTGAAAAAACTTTTCGACTTTAAGAAGAAAATTGAGAAAAACAAAAAACTTACCAAGTAATATTGAATTGCTGGTGTACCTCCACGCTCACATCGTAGGAAGATGTAAATTGAGAATATGTTAAGGACGATTCCTGTGAAGACGAAAAAAGCCGTCAGGTATCCGTTAAGTAGATGAGATAGCATTTGTATCAAATAGACTAGAATGGAATATCCCGAGAACGATGGTTGACTATCTTCGGACTGGGCAGCCATTGCTGCCTGAGGCTATCTGCAAGAAAAATAGATGATTAAAAGGATTTATGTTGTGGTATATGTGTATGTGCACACTCGGATATTTTTGAGATTTTCAATGAAATAGAATGAAACAGAATAATATAAAAAGAGCTTTTTTTTAAGTTTCTCAAGGAACGCACAAAGAGAGAGAGAGATTGAAAGGGAAAGAGAAACAGAGAAAGAGAGAGAGAGAGGGAGAGGGAGGGAAAGAGCAAGAGCAAGAAAACATTCCCAAACGTGTTTAGTAAGTATATAGACATAAGCAATAGTTTATTGTTAAGTTTTCGAATATTTTCATAATTAAGCGGAATAGATGGAGAGGACGTTCGAACGGGGACTTCCGAACAAAAATAAGAATTTGGGAAGCTTCATCATCATCATCATCATCATCATCATCATCTGCTACAACTACGACTCCATCTCGAGAGTCATATAAGCGTTAATAGAAGAACTGAGACAAACTTGTCCCTACAACATGGGCTAAGAGTACTTCGACCTTTTGTTGCTTCAGACGTAATTTATAAATAGGAGAAAAGGTTAGTTTAATGTCCATAAAGAGAGTTCGTTTTGATGGAGCAATTTACTGTTCTGCCCGTCTCATCATGGCTGTCTCTCTGGTGCACAATCCCGCAAGTCAGCAGGACAATTGCTTCGAAATTAACAGAAACGGCAACAGCCAATGAAATGAAGAATAAAAAAACGGAGAAACGTGAGTTTAATCGCCCAATGTGAGTCTTATCAAAATCCATATAAGCTGTAATGTGAGAAGAAAGCAAAAAGAATCTTTTTTTTTTGAGATGGTAAAGAAGAAGAGAGAGATGGATAGAGAGGGAAAGAGGGAGAGAGAGAGATAGAGAGAGGTAGGATAGTTATTTTCCCTCCTATTCCCCAATCTGAGATATAAATAAACACGATTTCTGGCTTCATATCAAACGTTAGAATGAAAGAAGCTATATGTAACTGTCTTGCTCTCTCTCATCTCCCTCTCAATGTTTCTCAATCTCCCTCTCTCTCCCTCTCAAAGCATATTTTCTTTCATTAATTTCTGATTATTTAACATTTACCTTTGTGGGCTAAACCACAATACATCATACAACGCTGTGTCATTAGCTTGATGAAGTAAGATCTTATGGGTTGAGAACGAGACGTCTTCGTCTATTGTGATGTTTCGAAAAGTTAGAATGAACATTCTTCCAAATTAATTATATTTGAGATTTCATATGGCATTCCTGCACATGATGCTTGGTCTCTAATCCACAAACGAATTCTCTAATTTGAACTAAAAACTTGTTGGAAAATTGAAAAAAGGCAATCCGAACAAGCCTCATCCTCATATGAACTGAGACACAATCATTCTGTTTGAATTAGCATAATGAGTATAATTAATATAGTAAAGGCATCAGATGTAGATGTTTGCTTGTGAATCTCATCTAGATTTCCCCAGATAGATATACAGATAGAGCAAGATAGACATAACACCTTCTAACTTCTCGTACTTGAAGAAAGCCATTAAAGTACACAACAACGACCTTCTCCATAAATTAATAATTTAATTTTTCATAAAATATGAATGAAGAGTTTCTTTTTGAGAATTAGAAGAAGTAAAGCAAGACAAGCCATAAACGACATTCAACTTCTTCTCACACAGAGAACAACATAATCAATTAGTTAAGATTAATGTGTCACATTGGAAAACACTCTCTCGCTTTCTCTCTTGGTGCTTTCCAGCTAATTTTAACTTTCAATGAATTCGTGGAATAGACCTTTCATTCACTAGATGAATACAACTTCAAAGGCTTTAATCCAATTGAGAATTTCCAAAAAATATATGTTTTAAAAAGGCAATAAGTTCAAATATCATTCGGATCAATACGTTCATGCAAATAAACAATAATTAAGCTTCATCTACCAGTATGGTGCTTTTCTCCTTCTTCGTCTTCATTTCCATCGTCTGCTGTTGCTTTCTACATCTCTTTCTCTTTCTAGTTCTCTGTTCGTCTTTTCAAAACTCAATAATTTCTTATTTCCTATCAACTCGCAACAGCAGAATTTGAATACGAAACATCTCACGTTGACATGACGTGGATACGTGAACATCTACGTGATGACTTTTTGCGTTTCATTTTCACGTTATTTGACGCGACTGAACGGCTGCATTGAGCTTTTTCTCATTTTCATCTTCTCGAGAAGCTTATGTCACATATTTCAGACAAAAAGAGAAGTAACACACATATTTGAACTTGAAAATCTTTAAGTTAGAAGGGAAATGAAAATTAGGCTTAAGCTTCAAACTTAAAGCTGTAAATGACAGTTATGTGTTACATCCCACGCTTCATCAAACAAACGATTTTTGGAAATATCTCAAATTACTACTTATGTTCAAGCAAAGAAAAAGAGTTTTTTTCAAGCGGATCTGAGGGGTATTATTTGTTAAAATTTCAAAAAAGGCTTTAACACAACTGTTAGTTTAAGCTGGCAGATCATACTTGTCTCATTACTACTTGTAGCATTACGAGAGATTAAGGCCTAATATGCAAATTTCTTTCTTTTTTTTCGTATTTAAATCGGCATGTTAGTGAAAGCGGAACTGATATTAAAAATTCAAAAACGATGAATTAGGATAGTCGAGCATGGTTTGGTCGACTCAATCACATGGTATTGAGACATTGACCATAGAATGAGAAAGTACATGAAACTTGTGATTTTGATGAAGAACTTCGAAAGGTGTTTGCATGTTTTCCCAAAAACGAAATTTGTGAAATTCAGGTGGGTCTGATGAACAGTCGCATATCTCCTCATGCATAAAGTATACTTCTGACTTCAGAATCTTAACAAGAAAGCTGCAGAGAGACAATATAATGGTGAGAGGGAAGGCAATAGAGAGAGAAAGAGAGTCAAACAAATAAAAGGAGCGGTAAGAGGAGGAAGGCGGAGGAGTGTTGCTTTTTTTGGATAAAAACCATTATGAACTTGTAAGCTCTAGCTAATTTCTGGAATGAAAAGTATTGGGATGGAATGATTTGATGAAGATGTGACATGTGCGAACTTCAGTTTGAAATCTTTCATTTCCTTTTTTTAGTGTCTCGCTTTCCAAAAACAGGATGCTCTGACATATGGAAATTGAATTTGAAATCCAAAAAAGAAAAAAAAATTAAAATAGGAAAAGAAATTAATTTGGACATGAGAAAATAAAACAAAAGTCAAACTTCATACACGTTTCGGAAACAGAGCGAACGATTGTCTAACATGAAGATGGTATATGGTGAGAGACATACTATCCTTTAAAGACGTTCGTTCCCCCGCATCTTATATCAAAATATGATTGTCTCGGGGGAAAATTCAAAAAATCGTCAAAGTTCTGGTGCTCAGAAGCCCGAGAAGACAATTGGTTGGTAAATTGGTTATGTAAGTGGGTGGGTGGCATAAAGGGGGAAAGCTTGAAGGCCATCTAATGGTGAAAACGGTTCGAAGTTATGGATAATATTAAAAATGAATGAAGGCCGACGACGGGATGACGTTAAGCAGCAATCATAACCATAATTGATACAATGGTACGTTATGGAGAGAGGATGAGTGAGAGAGGATTGACAGATAGAAAAGAAAACAAAAAATATGGAAAGAGAGATAGGGATAGAAAATTAAGAAAAATTTAAGATGTTGTCGTAGGCGGAGATTGAAATAAGTTATACTCACGAACGTTCTCATATTGGCAGTGACACGGACATTAGAATGTCCGTATATGGACATGATCGTCGTCAAAACCAACAGACAAGTCATTGACGATTTTGAAGCTTGAAGAAGCTTCCTCTTCATATGAAACAAGTCCATAACATAAAATGGGATGACAAGAATAAAAAAATTGTTGAAGTTGGCTGCAGAAGATGCATTCAACGAAGTGATATGATTGAACTTTGAGGGGCTGGAAGTGAAAGAAACGGATCCGTACGGAAGCAGGCAAATGATGAGATCCATCTCACTCTTACTAGTTAATGCGAAAAGAGCGATTATTAAGAAAAATCATATTATATGGAGGGATGAGGAAGAAAAGATAAAATTAGTCGGTGAGCGGAAGGAATGGGTGAGCTTCATGATAAAGTCAGATAAAAAAAGAAAAAAAGCAGAAGATGAGAGTAATTATAAGATGCAAGAGAATCCTATATGGAATGCTGGAGAAAATGAACGTCATCAATGGGTTGGCGTCAAAACAAGCGAAAATGAAGTAGAAAAAGCTAAAAAATGGAGAGAAGCAACGGAAGCGAGTGCTCTGATTATGACTGGCCGCAGAGTACAGATTGAGAAGGGCAATTATGGTTGACAAGGCGCACGGGTTGAAGTTGGAGAATAGGAAGGGAGGGGGGGGGTTTACTGAGAAGAATTGGGAGTAAGTGTAATGCTAGGCGTTAAAAGAATATGCATCCTATTGGCTGATGATCATCAGAAAGATTTCTCATCCACTACTACTGTCTTCTATTTACTTGTTGGGAATGCTGAGCATCCATCCCAACATTCATATACTATATACCTCTCATCCTCTCTGTTCCCTCTCTTTCCCCCTCTCTCTCTCTCTCCTTTCCTTATATGTATACATATAGTATATATTTAAAAATATAATTAATTGAATGTCAACAATCAATAACATAACGTGATGAACTTCTCTAAATAAAAAAAATGATTTTCTCCCTTTATTATTAAGGAAAACAAGTTTTCCACCCCGATTGATTTGAAATTTTTTTCAAATCAACCGTCATCTACGTCATTGCACGCGGAAATGAGAGGAAGTGTGTAGTGTGACGTACTTCACGTGAAGCTTTACGTGAACAAATCGAGTGATGCTATGACCATTACAAGGAAACTGGTAAATCAATTTTTGGTTTTTATTTCGACGAGAAAGAAAACATTCTTTTAATGTTTTTTTTTTCTTTTCTTCAAAAAATAAACAAATGAATGTTATTGAAGGATTGACAAGTTAACACAGAGGAAGATGATGAAACAGATCCTGCTCAGATCGTTTTGCAGACGGTCAGATCATCTACAAGGAGAATGCCGACATGACGACGACGACGACGACGACGACGTTCGTGTATCTGCATGTGCCTCTTCTACACACATACATACGCACTACGTGTGTGAGGATGTGTTTATGTGTGTTAATGACAGAAAAAGTTCAAACGAAAATAATCTGAGAGAATTTTATTGAATAAATGATTCAAACAGAAGGCAAAGGAGGAAAAACGAGAAATTTGAGAATGTTCTAATTGACATCGTAAAAACAACATTCAAATGAAACAAATAACTTAATTAATTGGAAATGAGAAGTATCTTAGTTAACATGGGGACGGGGAGATTTCAATCAAATTCTTCTTTTCTTTTTCAATTTTTAACTTAAAAAACGGCCGATCGAAACAATGAAAGCATCGGATGAGACGAGTGATAAACAGTTTTACTTTAAAGTTTCATTACTTCCTAGATAGTTTGACGATTAAAAGATATAAATCATCGGAGAGAAAAAATAAAAAAAAAGAAGGAAAGAGAGAGAGAGAAAGGTAGAGAGAGAGAGAGAGAGGGGTTGACAGGGCTATGAGAGAAATGAGAAAGGGGGTGAGAAGGTTTTCTTATATTTTTGTTTATTGGCCAATTTAGAAGAATTATAAGACAGGTCAACAGTACAATGAAGCTTGTTAATCAAAACATCCTTATATGGAATGGTTGAGCTTAGCATAAGATGGAAATGTTGTTGTCTTTGATTGGAAAAATTAAGCTTTTAGACAATTCTTGAAAAGAAAAAAATTTTTCTGAACGACATCTCATAATGAAGTGGGTGTGGTGATGATGGTGGTATAGAGTTCAAAAAGAAGTATTGAGATGTGAAAAGTAAAATGAGAGAAAGAGGAAGACAGAAAACGATTATCATACGGAAAGATGTTGAGTCAGGAAAGACAGAGGAAGAGAGAGAGGGAATGAGGAATTGAAAGAGAGAGAGAGAGAGAGGAAGATGAGATGAGCCTGAAGGTTAGAGGGTATGATGAGGAAGTACAAAACGAGACAATTGCAACCGTTCTGAGCAAAGCAAAACATTCGAAATGACATGAAGCTTTAAGTACTGACTTTTGCACGCAAAACTTTCCACGTGTGAAATTGGAATATGAGACGAGAGAGAGCGAGATGTGGGGGGCAGAAAAACGACTGCTAATAGATTATTGTGTTTGCTTCAAATATCAAAGATCACAACATGTATGGGTGAGCGATGAGTTAAAAAAAGGAATATTCATATTAATAGTTGTTGAAGCTTTAATTAATTATAATAAATTAAATATTTAGCTATTATAACAGGTGTTAATATGATATTAGCGTGACTCTGTCTAACATTACAGCCATTAAGTGGATGAATGACAAGCTTCAATCATCATTTTTGCGAAAAGAAAAATCTTTAAGAAAAGCTTAGAAGCTCATTTCATCTGCAGAGTAACGAATGGTCATCAAGCTGTGTAAATAATAACTGCAAGTACGAAGTATCGTTTTCAATGAAATAAAGAAAAAAAATTCTTATAATCCTTTTAGTTTGGAAGAGCCAATTGCATGTCTGCTCAATGACTACAGAGGGAGAGAGAGAAAGGGGTGTGAGGGAGGAAGGGTTGAAGGGTGAAAGGTTCAAAGACAGAACCGGCACTGATTGCACAGAAAGATTTCTGAAGTTTCTGTTGACCAAATTAAAACAGCTTCAGGCAGTTTTAAAAGTTTTTATTGAGAAAGCTGATGAGTTGAGAGTAAAAAAAAATGACAAAAAACTAATAACAACTCTGCTTTCGTGTTCTGCTCTGTTAACATGTTCATCTACTACTACTTCTTATGTTTTAAATTTTTAAGAAGAGAAGGAGAGAGAGAGAGAGAGGAGGAGCAGGAGAGAGAGAGAGAGAGGGAGAGCATGAACCATTCCAGATCTCTCATAATGACTCTCGGAGGAATTTAGTCCATTTACAATGAAAAAAATCTCCCAAATGAGGGTATTATCGTATAACGCACATCTCACATTCTTCTTCTTCATCATTCAAATGATTTTTGATTAATGAAGTTTGAAATGTTTGTTTATGAACTGGTCAGAGATTTCGTTTGGTCAACTCTCATATTCAATCATAACTCCACTCTAATTGCTTCTCACCCTCTTTCCCATTCTCCCTCCTTCACTCTCTCTCTCTCTATCTTTCCCTCCCTTTTTCCCTTTATGTGTATGTGTACTACTTCTCTTCCTTCATTGCCTTACTTGCAACTTCTTTCGTTTTGTTTTCTCTCTCATCGTTCTCAACATTTCTGGAGTTTCAATTCAAACATTGGACGAACGAAGAACAAGGTGAAAACATAGTGAATGAAAAATAAAAAAAAAAGGAAATTAAAGCGAGTAGCTTTTCTGCTTCTTTCACTTGCTTCTTACTCTCCAAAGTATTTAGAGCATTCAGATGAGAAACGACTTGTAACCTTTAACAAATGGTTTGTCTCAAAATTGAAGAAGGTTAATGGATTAGCAGCGAAAAATGAGAAATGCTTTCATGACTTTCATGAACTTTAGAAGAGCATAAGAAGCGAGTTAGAGAGGGAGAGAGAGATAGAGTATAATGTATAGAGAGAGAGAGAGAAAGATACAGCTTCTTCTTCTTCTCATTTAAATGTGGAAAAACAAAGAATTTAAGAATTTGGCTTTTTGTGTTAACTTTCTACTTCTTCTTTTACACCCAACAAAAACTACAACAGAACGTTCTCCTTCTACTTCTCCTTCTCCTTCTACTTCTTCTTCTTCTTCGTCTCTCTTTCTTGTTGTCCTAATAACAAAGAAAATTGAAAAAAATAATTAGAGAAATGTAGTTTTTGCTTTAAAAAACCAACTTTTTTCCAATTAAATTGTTATCATCTTTTGAACTTTTACAGCTAAAAGTACAGAAGCGTTTGTGAATGCAACCGCTTGTTATCTCTTTCTAAACACAAAATGGATGCGTCGTCCTCATCTAAGTGTGCTTTCACGTGTCACGTGTTCACGTAATACGCTGTTTGACGTATATGCAAATGAAGTTGTCAGATTCTTAAGTATCCGTCATGTAAGCTTTTAAGAAGCACACACCACGCATACACACACACACACATACACACACACACTCATAGTCACAGACTTACACACATACAGATAGAAGAAGAAGGATGAAGGGCGAAGAAGTATGAGAAAAACCTTTTTTGCTTGCCTCATAAAATACAAAAAAAAAGAATTTTTTATAATCTAATAAAGGCTGACGGAAGAGAATGAAAAAGTATTTTTTATGTTTTTGTTGTTTTTCATAAATCACAGAAACTGATAGACATACCTTGACTTCCATTTTCATCTCCAAATAAGACAACACACACACAAAGATCTGAAATGAGAATAAATGAATGAAAAAAGAAAGAAAAAAAAAAGAACAAAATATATAAGAGAAAACATATAATCCGAGTTGACATTAAGAAGCGACGAATTGAAAGACAGAAGTCAGATGACGTTGTTGGACATCTCGTTATATTCAAAGTTAAAACATTAAGAGAGAAAGAACTGAAATGCTGTTTCATTCACAACGATTGACAACGCGAACGAATGAACGACATCAACACAAGCGATGGCGGTGAGAACGTGAATACGTTGCTCTCTCTTTCACAAAATCACTTTCAAACTACCGGATGAGAAAGGCCAAGAATTGTTTGAATTCATCACATAGAATATGACAAATCTCTTGTAAAGTTATGATTTTTGAACGACACAGACATGTAAGCTGAAGTTAAGGTCAAAGCAGATACTCACAAATCAATCATGTCAGAAGGTCTTGATTTGAGTAAAGTAATCGTCTTACATGCACATTCATATAAAGGAATATGAAGACACATAGAGTATGATAGAGGGAGATATGCATTGATAGAGAGAGGTTGAATGAAGTATAGAGAGAGAGAGAGAGAGAGGGAATAATATAGAGAAAGAGAGAGATGATGATCCAAAAATGCTTCTTTTATCAGAATTTTCTGCCTTATTTGGTCAAAAAGAGTATGCTGCAATCATTTTGCGGAATCTTTTAATTGAAAAACAACGAAAAAGCTCCTAATCAGATTGGCAAGGACACTTAACTTCCTTTTCAAATTATCTTTTTGCCTTTTATGGAAATAGATTATTATGCAAATATTTAATATATGCAGTCTGTTAGAGTTCGAAAATCTGTTCTGGAAATTAGTTCATCAAAAAAGATTTTTTTGTTCAAAAAAGGAGGAGAAAGCACGCAGCTCCCCCCCCCCCCCCTCCTCCTACTACCCTCATTGTCTCAACGGCCGAATGTTTTCATTCAATTGACATCCTAATTAGGGGAAGGAAAAAGTTTTTTTTTGTTTCAACAAACTCAAACTGAAGAACTTAGAGGTTAACAGCTTTGACAACCTTGCTCAGGAAATGAACTTGACAACTGAAATCAGGAAGTTTTTGCTTCGTCGGAGGAAAGAAAGAAGGTTTTGAGAAATCTTCTATGATCTTCTTGCTCTGAGTGAGGATAGACGTAAGCTGGAAGATGTTAGCCAGCTGTTGATTCAATTAGAGTATGAAATTTCCGAATGCTAACGGACTTTCAATTAGATAGGCGATTGGAAAAATAGGCTTTTGGGTAAGATGTATGAGGAGATGAAATGTTAGATGGCTGATGAGCATTGTATAAGGAAAGTTAACTTCTATACAACGGAAGCTTCACACACACATACACATACACACCCATACACAGATTGAGAGAGGGACGAGAGATAGAGAGGTAGCAAAACGAAAAATGTTGAGAAAAACACGTGCACGACTATATGGATGTTGTTCGATCAATTAGGTTTTTGAATATGTTGCCAAAGATGGAACTGATGATGTGTCAACAACTGATGTCATAAAGCTGGTAATGAAGTGTAAAAGATAAAAAAGGAGGGATTTCCTGGAACACAGAGAGAGTAGAAGAGAGAAACGACAGAAATTACGAAGAGCTTCGTAGTATACAAGATTTACGAATGGTTGATGTTTCAAATTTCAAAAATAGAGAGTTATCAATCATAACGTTGATCATAAATTGGTCAGATGAAACTTCATTCCGAGTTTTGATGTTCAAATAACGAAAATAACTCAAAAACGCCATGTGATAGAAGCTTGAGAGGAACGCAAGAGAAGAAGCAACAGCATGTAGGAGTATGCACAAGGATAATGATAGATAGAGAGAGAGTAGGCAGGAAATATGAAGAGAGAGGGTGAAATAGTAAGTTTACAGACCGCTTCCTATTTCCGTTCCTCATGATAACTTAACATCATTTTCGTTTTTTTATTTTATTTTTTTGTTTCTCAAAATAAAAGAGTTGTGATTGGCTTGTTCAATAGGCGAGTGAGAGGGAGAGTGAGAGAGAGAGAGAGAGAGAGAGAGTTGTAGTGTATAGTATAATGAAATAGATTGTGTGTTGATATGAAGAACTTTGTGAATGAACTAACTGTTCCTAAACCATTTATGGTAGTACGACGACATCATCATGTACATGTTGTTTGTACTTCAAAATCCAAATTAGGATTGCCGTTGTTCAATCGTAAATACAGTTTTGACTGAATAATAAGGTCAAAAATTCAAATTCCATTGGCTCAATTTGACAATTCACAACAATTGAAACAAGCTAATTGAGAAGCAAAAAAAGGAAATCAATTTGGTGATCGATGACGGTGTTTTGGTGGAATTTTTTAGTTTTTCTCTCCCTCTCTCTTCTCTCTCTCTCTCTTTCTCTTTCAATCATTCTGTATAGATGTGTGTGTGTGTGTGTATGTGTGTGATCAGAAATTGCTGAGAATCATGGAAAGATGGTAGAGCTTCTTCTCTTCTTCTTCTTCTTCTTCTTCTTCTTCTTCGTCTCATCATCATCATCATCAACCCAAGCAAAACTTGAAGATGTTTTTTTGGCAAAGGAAGTTTTGTAATGATTTTTCTTTTTTTTTTCTTCCTTCTCTCTCTTTTCCAACAAAAAAAATGAAGAGGAGTTTTCTCTCCTTATGCTCTTCTTCAGGATATAAATTGATTAGGGTTGACAACAACAAAGTCTTACGAGGTTTTACATTACTTGAGAGGTAATGTATGTAAAATCTGATTAATCAAAGCATTATCGAATTGAGAGCCCTCTTTTTTCTTCGACAATGTCCCAACTAAGATGTCTCCATTTCTGCAGTTTTTTTCTTCTTCCTCTAATTCTTCTCACTCAGTCGAGACTTCTAGAAGGCAGCCAATCGGTTTATCTGTATACCAGAAAACAAAGTGGAAAACTATTCTAAATATTTTTTTTTGTTGTTAAAAATTCAAATTCTTATTATAGTAGTAGCTGTAGGCAGCGTATCTGTGCATGCGTATGTGTGTGTGTGTGTGAGGGAGGAGGGAAAGGCAAAAGCAGAAGAATGGGGTGGGATGGCAAAGAGGAGAAGACAAGATAAGGTAGAGTGTCGTTTTTTTTTCTCCTTGAGCATAGTTGAGAGAGCGGAAAAACAATGAGATGAATAAAAAAAAAAGATGGAAAAAGTGGAAATAAGGACAGTGGAGAAGGGAGATGAACGTCATCAAGGGCTTTTGCTTCAGCCAATTCGCTAGGATGGAAGACGGAGAATTTGCAAATATTTAGGTTGCTAAACACGGCTTGCTCTGCGAGTAAATGATTAATCTTCTCAACTTTTTGACATTTTCAGCGACACGGAGAAGAAAATTTTTTTTTTGAAGCCCCAAGACGAATTCGGACAGGAAGGCTTTGATATGAGAAGCTTAAAGCCTGGTTGTTCGTATGAAACTGAAATCCTTGAGAACAAAATGAAAATGCACTTGAAAACTCGATAAAAGTTCTTTTTTATCCTTATATTTCATGGAAAGGAGTCTTAATTCCTCAATGTTCTTCATGTCATTATTGGTCTCGAGAGAGAGAGAGACAAGGAGAGAGGGAGAGGCAAAGAGTTAGTGAGACAGTGAGAAAGAGGGTGGGGGAGGCTGGGTGCGGGAAAGAGACTAACGGACAGAATTTAATGAACATTTTCTCGACAAATCAGAAGACAAGTAACATTCGGAATCTTTGGTTAAAAAGAGTTAAAAAGTGAATTTGGAAAAGAGATGGAAGAAGGAAGAGTTATAGAATGAAGTTGACGTCATGTAAGAGGCTTCCAATGAAAAGCTGAGAAACTGTTGGGCAACAAAGATTTGTATGGGAGGAGAGATTAAAAAAAGACAGATGATTGTTCCGAAAATTATGTGAGAGGAGTCAATCAATCACAATAATCAGAATGAAAGCCAAACAACCGCAGGTCTTCTCATTTCGAAAATTCACTTTCTTGTCCTCGTATCTCAGTGAATCTCTTTCTCTTTCTCTCTGCTCATGTGTACCTATCGTTCATTCATTTTCAGATTGAAAGAGAGGGAAAGAGAGAGAGATAGACAGACGAATAGAGAGAGAGAGAGAGAGGAAGAGGGAGAGAGTGGTGTTTACTGTTGGAAACGGTATGAATGTGATTATATGAATTATAAAAAATGTTTTTTTCTTGGAAAAGTTGTGTTTTGAATGAACTTTTGAATGGAAATACCCATTTAATCATAAACAGAGTACAAATGTATCATATTATAAGAAAGAAATTGGCCAAAACAAATGATATTATGGGAACAGACGACAACAAAGAATTTTCAGGAAAAAGCAACCGCTCACTGACACTCCATAAACAATAAATGACTTTTGAGGAATGAAAACGAAAAACGTAAAACGTATACACACGTGCATTTCCACGTAATACACAACCTGAGCTCCCTCCCCTCTATTTCAATCCCTCAGACTCCTTCCCTCTCTCCTTTGATTATTCTAATTCTGGAATGCAATTGTCAGCTGAGAAAAAGATATTTATGGAAGTAAATTGAAGGGAAAAAGGTTTTTTATTTCGAAATTTTGTTAAAATTCCTGAAGTCTTTCAAGAAAGGATGGGGGAGGTGATGATATGGAGGGGGAGATAGAGAGAGAGGAGGAGAGAAGGAGAGAAGGGGAATCAGAGAGACTACAGAAGCGAAGACTATAAGGAAATTCAGACGTAATGAGAGAAGAAGAAGAAGAATGAGCTAGAAAAAAAAGATTTTCCTCCTCCAACTCTTAGATCGAAGTATGCAGTCAAGGACGACGCCATCGGCACCATGCCCGATGACGACGACGACGACGACGAAACAACTCTTCCATAACACTTATTTTCTGAGAGAACTTGTTGAAAATATCCAAAGAAAGTTCGTATTAAGTGTTGAAAGTTCTAATTATTGACACATTTTTGGACAAATTTTTAATGAAAAATAAAAAATTCTTTTTAAAAATGTCAATTTTTGCGTTTGCGAACTACGTGAGATGACGTGCAAAGCTAAGTTTGTTGGAGACGGAAAGTTTTGGAATGAAAAGAGGAGAAAAAAAAAAGTTTTCTTTTTCCCAGATGGCAAATGATTGAGATGAAAGCTACTTTATGCTTGGTTAGAAAGTCAAGTACATTAACTCAAGTAGATGATGGAGAGGGTGGGAAAAGTTCGGACTTATTCTTCTTCTATTCCATACAAGTAACAAATACAAAGATTATTCAAATGATTTTTATTTTTGGACACATATCTTTAAAATGAGCGAGAGATGAAATAGATAGAGAGAGATGGAGAGAAGACGAAGAAGAGGTAGAGGGAGGAGAGTTATCGACAACGTTGAAAGCAACTAATTTTCAAAGAAAGCATACTTCTCTCCCTCTCTTCCACGAATGTTAGAGCTCATATGAGCACATGTTCTATTTTGGGAGACAATCCAACAGATTTATATATTTATAGAGCAGAGGAGTAGGTGTTGATGGATGAATTAGAAAAAGAAGTAAAATAGAACATTATTTGTATTTGTTTAAAACTGAAAAATATTCAAAATTGTTTTGATTCTCTATCTCTCTCACTCTATCTCTCTCTATCTCTCTCTTTCTCTCAATACAGCCGTCGACGGTAGGCTTTAAATGACAGGAAAATTGAATAAAAAATCCCTTGTAAGAATATTGTGCATATCTTGACAGAGAGGAGGAGAGTTAGAAAGAGAACGGAGACTATTCATGACAAATAAGGGACAAGGGAGGGAAATGCTCATTAAGAGAAAGAGAATAAGCGATTCCAAGAGAGACAGAGGGATAGAAAGAGGAAGTCGCTAGAGAGAATGACTAGATTAAGAAATACATTTTTTGTATTATAAAAGAAATGAAGGAAGAGAGATGAGACGGGATGAACCTTCGTCTAGTTTTGAAACAAAAAATATGCGTGTGTGTGTGTGTGTGTATGTGTGTGTATGTGTGGGGTGTTGAAGTTGTAGTGGAATGGTGGTGGTAATGGAGTCATTTGCATTTGGAAAAGCATATGAATGCTTCTCGTTAACAATACCAGCACCATAGCACAGCGTTCAGCCTGATCGTTCTCTCTGCTCTGTCCGGGATTTAGTCTCGGCTATCCATAACTTCTTTATCAAAAATGTAATTTGCTTTACATATTTCATTTTCTTTGTAGTTTTTTTATTATAAATTTATATTTTTTTTATTAAAATAGCTCTCATATGGCATAATTAGATTGAATGGCCTTCCGGAAAGTTATGATAAACGACCGCCTTTACTATGCCACAACGTTATGATTGCAAAACAAAAATTTTGTCAGAAACAGCAGGTGTCTTATGGCAAAAGATTCGTTCATGTTTTTTTGCGAAATAAAAAAAAACTAAAATGAAAATAGTAAAAAAGAAATATTTTAATGTTTGTGCCGCATTTCAATAAAAGATTTGTCGAAAAGCTTAAGTTGCCATCAGGAGCAAAAGCTTGAATGAGGATGACGGAACTAAACTGAAGCTGATGAGATGCTTGAGTTGTAAAGTTAAAACTTTCATTTCCAAAAAGCTTATCTTAGATGTTAAGTTGTCTCTTTTCAGTCTCTCTCTCTATCTTTCTTCTAAAATAATGGAGACTGTTGTTAGAGAGCTGAAACTTGCTGCTTGTTCAGTTAAAAGCTGTCAAGTTAAAAGCTGTTATTACTCTCAGTGGGGATTCGCTCAATTCCGAACATAAAAAGCTTTGAATCAAAAAAAAAGTTTAAATGCCATGGAAATATTTTTCGATCTCAACTTCATTTGTTTTAACTTTTGGATTTCCGCTTGGGGCAGTTCAAGGGTTGAAAGCAATGTGGTGCACCAAAGAAGGAACAAGTTAAGAGCAAATCACGGGTAATGTATTCACATACTATACATTTCAAATATAAATAAGCATTAGTTTGAACATATTTGGAAATAAACAACATGTTGTAAGAGAGCAGTATTGCGCTCGATATTCAACCAAAATTATGCTAATCAGCTTACGTGGCTGAAGGTCACGTGAAATACACACGTCACGTCAGCTCATTTTCAACACGACGGAAGTGCAGAGCGGTTGAACATAATTCTATTTCATACTGTAGAGCAACTGACTTGATGTTCGAAGAGAAAAAGAGAGAGAAAGATAGAGAGAGAGAAAGAGACATAGAGAGAGAGGGAGAATAAATACAAAAAAAAAAAAAGGAATTTGTTCTCTTCTCTTCTCAAATATGAATGTTTATGTGAATGTATTTATTATAATTCTTGAACCTTATGAATGAATTGAAATTCGGCGCTAGAGGGAGGTCTTTGTTAACTGAAGCACATATATACATAAGTACAAGACAATAAGTAATTGAGCAATTTAAAGCTTTATGCCGTTGTTTGACACATAAGATCAAACAGACAAAAAAATCCATTCTGTTTCCAAGTAATTTATTCGCAAAATAGATAGATATGTCAGAAAAAGACAAAGAACACAAAAAAAAATATTATTCACTCTTCTTTCTCTCTCTCTTACTCTTTATATAGATTTCTCTCTATATGAATCTCTCTCTCTCTCTATCTATCTCCCTCTTTTTTTAGAAACCGGCAATGATGATGACGAAGAGAAGATGACAAGAAACATTTTGATGGATTTGAGGACGAAAAACTATTCAGATTGCAGCTCACTCTACGACTGAATCTTAGAAAAAGAAAGTTAAGTTTGTTTTCAAGTTGAAACCTTGTTTTCACTCGTGTTTTCTTTAAGATTGGAATGTTTCTGAAACGAATGGCTGAGTAGGTGATGGTGAGACACACATACACGCATACCCCTTCAACACAAAATGCTTATGCATAGGAACATTTAAAAAGAATAAAACAGTTGAAAATCAAGTTTATTTCATTGACAGTAAAATGAGGGTGGGGGGGGGGGGGGGGGAAAGAATGGTTGAAGGGAATGAAAGAGAGAATTGAAAGAGAGAGAGAGGGAAAGCTCGAAAAATAGTTTGAAAATATGAAAGAAAACGACACGTAAAGCACTTTTTCAATATAAATCCTAATTATTTACATGAAAACATGTATGGAAACCAGTCTTGGAAAGTAAAATTGAACCGCAACAGACAGACACATAAGAACTCAGGCAGGGCAGAACAGAAGATTCAGCAATGGAGATAAGATGCAAAAGTCTAATTATTAGAAATATTTTGGACGAAAGGCTTAATTAGTTTCGTCTTAACATGGTCATTTATCTATTGCACTTTTGAATATAAAAGTTTCTTCGATGTAGCCTCTTCAACATTGCAATTCGGAAATGAGGCGATGAATTGCCTTTGCACCGAAACGAACGTTTTCAGCTCCGGACAACACTTCCAGTACTTCTCTTGAAAAGACAAATTTTTCTTTTTTTTTATTACTTTTTCAGAAATTTTCTTTCTTTCTTATGAACTTACCGAACAATTGGAAAATAGTTTCCTGTCGTATAGATTGTAATGGCTGGAAGACTTCTGAAACATAAGGGAAAGCTTTAACGGTTCCGCTACTATTTATATATTTTAAAAACCTCAGCTTCTCTGCTGCTGTGTCAATGCGGTCGAACGAGAAGCCGTCTGTGAGCAAAACGACCGTTGTTTTACTCGATTTCTGAACTTGAAGCTCATTAAATATATTCTCTAAAGCGGCACCAGTCTCTGTGATTCCTGTCAAGAAACGAGCGCCTGCAAGTGGCCAATTAAAACTTTATATCTTATAAATATGGAGAAACTGACGAGAAAGTTTTTTCAAATAGCTATCGCTAGACAAATTCAGATGAAGCGGAATGTTCCAACGTTGACGTCGTCGTCCGGCATATGTCATCAAAGCCATCTAAAATATTTTGATGAATGACAAGCTCTCTTGTCTTCTGGGATAAGTTACTCTTCGCTTTTTAGTTCCTAGTCCATGAACGATATCACGGACTAATTGCTTCTGTTTCTCATATTGTTCCTCTACATTCCCACTTGAGTCGATAACAAAAACTAGATCAGAACATTCTGAAACTTTAAAGTTTCATTAATAGCTCAGGTTTATTACCATTCTCTTCAACTTCGACAGGGGCAGATGAACTTTTGGTGAAACTTGAATTGTCAGCTGGAGATGACGTCACGGATATTACAGTCGTTGTCATAACTGAGGTGATTGAAAAGTCGCTTTCAGTGCTTATGCTTTCGACTGTTGTGGCTGAAGTTGTTAGACTTTCGTCCTTCAAAACAACTGGGGGAGTTGTTAAGATTTCTGAACTATTCACTAGCTCTAGATCTTCTTCATCATTAATAGCGTTGCTAATGGAAGTATCATTACGGGAAGTATTTGACTCAATGGCTTCCTCTATTAAAGAAGGAGTTGTAGTAAGCGCTGGGAAAGTTATCTGAACAGTAGCTACCGTAGTCAGAACAGTCGTTAGAGGTGTCAGAGTGCTCATCTCAGGAACTTCTGTTGAGTTCATTTCTGTTATGATGTCGAAAGAAGTTTCGTTAAAGTCAGGTACTTCAGCAGAGAACAAGGAATCACTAACGTTGAAAACAGCCTGGGGAGCGTCAATTGTATTCGTAACATCCTGTCGTTCATGTCGAAGATCTTGAAGTTCTTGACTTGATTCTTTCCCCTCCATCACAATATTCAAAAGTTCTGTATCTGTGACATCTGTAGTATTTCCATCAATTTTGAAATCATCATCGGCCAATGACAAATGAGCGAAGATGTTCGAAGTTGAGTTTGAAGATGTAGCTGACGATGTTGCGTTGCTTTCCGCTTGAATTGTTTGGAACTTTTTCAAGTCTGCTCCGGGTAATTTCCATGGTGGAGCAATTGTTGGAAGATCCTTAGGATACCAATCTTCCGCGTGAAAGGAATCAGGAGGACGAATGCCAGGAGGAGCTCCGGCTGAAACAAATCAATACTTAAGATAGAGACTAGTTATATACTTAAATCTCACCGAAAGTTGGAAGAATCAAGCTAATGGCACATACGGAAAGACATAGCAGATGCATTGAATGCTGAGAAAAGTTCAAAAGATAAAATCAGGAAATATTTCGGATCTGCAAAATAACATCTGTTGAAGATTATCGTCGTCTTGATAAATGGATAAAAACACTTGATAATCTGACAAAAATCGGAATTAAGCTGGTTAGATCAAACATTGAACGTTTTGTTTCTAGGCTCTAAGAAGGAGAAAACGTTTTTTTAAGAAATGGCTATTTGACTGATGAAGTTCAAGCTCGAAATTTGATGACCTTGAATGATCCAGCTATTGGCTGGTCCATAACGATTACAATGGTGGGAAAATATGACAGTTGAGGTGAGAGAAAGAGGGAAAATACCATTCCAGGACAACTGGAATGTGGAGGAATAGAACAAGCCTATCATTTCAATTTGAAACATCATAGTTCATGATGACTGACAACGAGAACTCATCAGTCGCTTAAGAAGCTGGTTCAAATTACACTCAGATGGATATCAGAAATTGCCATAAATGGAATATTTCAAGATGGAGATTGAGAGAAAGAGACGTGAAACGGCGACAACAAGAAAAAACATGCGATGAAGAAAGTGTTGTGATGGTCACCTTCTGGAAGGCAAGCTAACATCTTTTAAAGGCTGTAAGGGTCACACCTTGTTTCAAAGAAAAATGTTTTCTAAACATCGCCAAGTGGAGAAGGACAGCACAACGAATTACCAAAGAAGGAAGGAAAGTGCTTTTAAGTTGAGAACTTTAAGCGAAAGTACTCAGACATTTACAAGAGAAAACGGGAAACTGTGAGGAATGAAAGTTTTCAAGCTTTTCCTAACATTTGTTTATGTGTTTTGACAAGGAAATTACAAGAAAAAGCATCCATTCAATTCGTTTCCCATTTCTCATTTACAACGAATCTCCAATCCAATTGCTATTTAACAAAAAAAAAGTTCGAAGGAAGTTGAAGCATAGAAACCAAAGACGAAAACGCCTGATCAACATCCAAACCTCATAACCATGAAACAACAAGACAGACGAAGGTAAGCAAATTAGTTGAAGGAAAAGCTGAAATATCTCACAAACTATAAAGGCAAATGAATATACGATTGAAGCAGAATGACCATCAAGAGAAACTGCGAATCGGATTGCAATCACGTTAGGTCAGCAACAGGTCTTTCCGTCAAACTCTCTCCTTCAATGCGATATTTCCATCATCCACTTTGAGACAAGGAAAAGCCTTGAGTGGGAACGTTCGTCACCCCTCATCCATTGCATTTCCCATTTAGTTTTATTATCTCGTTTGTTTATTCACTTTGTAACATCATAACAAGCGTTTTCAATGAAGTTTTCGTTGAACATCGGTTCTCCAACTTAGCTGTTCACGGGAGTATCAGATATGTGTATTCCAGGGCATGGCATAGCTTGTATGAATTCAAGAAATGACACCTGTAGTTATAACCAGTAGATTCCGAAAGTACAATATACCAGAACACTCATCATGCCAAGAATCAAAAATTATGCTATAACCATATTCATATCCTTGACAACACTGCAGCACAACTTCTATGGCCGTGATTTTTTGTGGACCAATGCCAAGCAACCCAAAAATTATTTTTTGATCAAATTCGATCATTTGCCGAGATCGACTCTATGAGTCTCCACGGCTGACTCGGGCCTTTAGTTGGATGAGAGCCAATGGTGACATCACTGAATCTTCAACCTTCTGTATCTCGAGAACGAATGATCAGAATCAATTTCTGATTTGATATTCAGAAGTTTCAGACCCGAATTAGTAAGATCACCAAGTTTCAAAGAATTCGAAAGAAAAAGTTGCATTTCGATCAGTTTCGATCATTCGCCGAGATCGGCTCTCCAACTCCTCACGGCTGAGTCGGGCCTTGAGTTGGATGAGAGCCAAGGATGACATCACAAATCCAATTTTGATATCGTATTCTCTCCCTGAAGTTTCGAATAAATGAAAACATCGTAACGTTGACATCTTATCTTTTTCTTTTCCAGGTTAGTTCATGTAATATGGATTTATGGAAATATCCGTTAGATTCCCAGGAATGTGCGCTTCGTGTTTTATCATGTAAATAGCTTTTCAAATTAATAACCTGTAATAACTGTTCTCAGATGCTTATCCCGAGACTGTTCTGCGACTTGTATGGGCTCATGGAGGGAACGTTGTTCCTATAGATCGAAATCCAGAAATCACAATGCCAGATATGTCTCTGAAAGATATCAAAACGGGTTACTGTAATGGAACTTATGCCACAGGTTGTCATTTGAGCAAACCTTGGTGAAAACAGTTTGATTCAGGTATTTGGAGTTGTATGACAGCAGTGTTTTATGTAGAACGTGAAATGATGCATCATGTCATGCAAACTTATCTTCCAACAGCTTTAATAGTTGTCATTTCGTGGTTTGTGAAGTAAATTGGATGATGCCGTAGTAGAGAGAACATGATTTCAGGTTCAATTTTTGGCTAGATGTTGATTCAGCACCTGCTCGTGTCTCATTATCAATTACAACTCTTCTTACTATATCTACACAAGCAAACGCTGTCAAACTAGCATTACCAGAAGTTTCATATATGAAAGCTATTGATGTGTGGATGGGCTCTTGCATGGTAAGAAGTTATTCTGCAAAAAAAACTATGTAATCCAATTTAAAATGATGAAAGAACGGAAGATGCAACCAACGCGATCATATTTGTTTTCAAAAATGAATTGCTAGCGCGTCATTTGACGTCAATCGCGTGACGTCACGTATTCCACGTAACTCATATATATACTATGCTTCAAGCAAAACTGTAATTCAATGAGATATCATCATATACATAGTATATATGAATTAGCATAAGAAACCACATGGTCTCACGGGATGATATTATAAGATAGATTATTTTTAGGCCTTCGTCTTTGGTGTTATGATAGAATTTACGATATGCCATTTTGCCAAAAATCAGGAGATCATACGTGGAGAAGCTCAACCTTCACTGATCGTTGATACAGCGTTATCAACCTTATTTGGAGCAGCTAGAGATATAGATGATTTGGTACGAAGGATTGCATCCAGTGTACGTGCTTGATTGTCTGTTTGTCCTTTGCTTTTGTTGTTTTCACCACCCATATCCAGCCTTATGTTGATTTTAATGTCAAAATATCATGAATTGAAATCAAGATTTCAATTTTTCAATTTTGACAATTATATTTCTGGCTGATAGTAGATGAGAAGAGGAAATATAATAATTCCTTTGACAACATTTTAAGTTTTGCATATTCAAAAATCTTTTTTTTTTGGTTTTAAAAGTACAAGATGGAAAGGCCGGATGATTAAAAAGGAAATTCATTGATATCATTATAAGTTTTACAGATTGAACAACAGGAAATGACGGTAAGATTAGAATTGTCCTTATTAGGAGATCAATTGAGATGAGAAAAGCATAGTTATGTTCTGCTGTTGTTCATGAGTATCATACAATACATATACACATTACTATATAAGCATGAACGTTACCTATAATCCAAATTTTTCGTTTCTTGAAGTGTTTCTCTCTCTTGCTCTCTCCCTCTGTTTTCCAATTGCATGATGTGCATGGCATTCTTTGTCGTTTGAATTCATCTTTTGCTGTATATTTGTATGAGTTGATGAATATGAGAATTATGGAATTATTAATTTGCGAAGTGTTTTCTAGAATGATGATGATCTCATGACGCCTCATCACCATGATAATCATATTGCTTTGAATATGATGCCACCAGATGATGGAGAACCACGTCTCCGTAGTCTCGCCAACGATTTGAACTCCAACGGAGCAAGGTATTAGATTTATAATATTCTTATATAATTTATCCCTTTTTATCTTTTTATGCTTTATGATTTATAATTTCAAAGCACTTGGCTAGCTTTACGTTTATTCACCCACACTAACATTTCAGAAACAGTATGAGCAGACGTCGTTCATCTATAACAGAACTTATAAGGTCTAACGAGTAGCTTTTTTGAAAAGATTGAAGAGACTCTTAGTTGCTTTCCTTTGATCTGAACTATTCCTTTACTTTAAACAAAGACTGATAGATAGAGCATGTCTTAGTTTGCAGTGTCTAAAGGGTTATACAAAGCTTTAGAGATGACGTTTGATTACAATAGACCAATGCACCTCGCCAATCATCTTCAATTCTAATATTGAATTATTGCAGATACTTTGTGGGGTCAGATCGTCTGAAGCGCAAACGATCGAAAGCCAGCCTCTCACGTCTTCGTCAACAGGTATCCGGTATTCGGAAAGTTGTAAGTAGATTAGTAAGCAATAAACATTATGTGAGAGGTTGATGATAGTCTATGTTACTTACTTCTAGACACTCGATGTATCTCGAAGAGCATTAAACTGGACGAGAACGTTGAGGAATCTTCGTGGACGACGAGTGGCTCAAAGAATTGATGAACGATGTCGGGTTGTATTTCCTTTATTATTTTTTGTTTTTAATATCTTCTATTGGAGTTTCTATTTAGCTTTTAATTGATTTTTTTTCCATTTTTTATTTTGTTTGTTTTCTTTTGAAAAAAGAATTTATCAGGAAAAGAAATTCCTTTTTCCACACCTATACTGCTCCTTCATTGGTAATGAAAAGATATCAGATTATACTTGAATTAGGAATTTATGAAGATTTCTATTATTCCCTACCTCGCACTTGATTTCTCCTTCTCCGTATGTATGTGTGTATCTTCAGAACTACTACTTATGTATTTCTCTACTACTTATATCTTTCGATGTAAAAAATCCTTTCCCTAAAAGCTCTATTTCATTGAAATTCGAAGTTCGCAGAAGGATGTTTCTCTTCTTCTGCTTCTTCGTCATCTTGCTCTTCATAAGGTCTCATTATAGTTCTCTATGTTCTATGTGTCAATTCATTAAAACATTTCAAATAACAAAAAACCTGTTTCTATCAATTTCAAATATGAGAATACAGGAATCTTCAGCTGTTTGCCCATTTTCGCACTCAAAACCCAATTTGGTGCTTTGACATAGCCAAGCTAGACCGCGGATAAAAATATTTGACAGCTGACCTATGTATACGTCTATATAAAGACGAAAGAGAGCAATGAAAAGCTTGATCAGCAGAATATTTGAGTGAAAGTGGCTGTTGAACATCTTTACGATATCTTGACGGCTTTCATCAAATGTACTCAACAATCATAAATATTTTTATAATTCTTGTTGTAGTAGTCACAGATGATGCTGGTAGGCTTTTAGCTGTTTTCATTTTCTTATTCATTCTATCGAAGATGCCAGTTATAGCAGTTATACGACTCGACCACCTTGTTGTCGAGATCACTTAGGTTCAACAGCATGTGCTCGCTTAAGCCGATCAAACACACGAAATTTTGCTAAACGATGTAATCAAGATGCCGAATTTAGGTTATTTCTCATCCCCTTTACACCTTCTGACTGCTTTTGTAATTATGTGTTTGTGTTTCAGATTAATTCAATGTTGTTCAACTTGCAATAAGAGTAGACAAGCTATGGCCTATGATTTGATTGCTCGTTCTTTAGTTTCAGAACATTGCTTTGACCGCTATGGATCTCAATTTTGTCACCGGTAAGCATGAGAGACTTAGCTATTATGAGAATTTATCAAATATATATTAGGTATGTCAATAATACAGATGTCTTTGAAGCTCAATCAACTTGGTCGTGTGATGGTGAGAATCCCCAAATTGCTTTTCGCTCATGCCGCAAGAGCTGTGGCTTTTGCAATTTCAAAGTCGTAAAGTATACGTTAGATGAAGCTCAAAAATCTTGTAAATCGGAGAGTCGATCATGGAAGAAACAGTTAGCGAAGAAGAAAGAACAGAAGTTCATTTGGGACGGCAAACTATAGTATGCATAAGTTAACATTGTCATTATTAATGTAATATATAAATAAATTATGCTTTGTATGAATTTGATACTGTGCTGATTGATATCATTGTCTTCTCTTTGCTTTTTCCAAGTAACTCCAATGTTTTCTGCAAAATTCATTTAAATGATAGGAAATGAGGGGGGGATTGTGAATTGTAAAGTTCACCTCACGATATGGCTTTATGAAATAGATTGAGACGAATGGTCCTCCCATAGGAACACACGACACTATCACAAATACCAATTTTTCAAATATTGGTGATCGATAGATGTCGAGCTGAAGTGAGGTATAGAATGTTACAGCTATAACAAATGTTGCCGGTAAACAAGCTTGAATGGTTAAAGCCTGAAAAACGAAACATTAACAATCAGAGATTTTGAGATTTGAAATTAGTGCAACCGCTTAGACGCCAGAAATGGGTTAAAATGAAAATAGCACATGAGCAGACAAGGTCTGACATGACGTAACACTTTACACGTCATCTACGTGGGGTTTTAAATTAATCCAGCATTCGACGTAACTTACAGGAAACGACGCTTAACTATCAAGTGCTGTTTATGCATATATGAATTTTGATCAAAATAATTGAAAAATGAAATGAAAAACCAACTTTTGCGAGTTGTTTGTGCGTTCGAATGGTTGCCTCACTGAAGTGTTGTGATTTCTCTTTCAATGTGTTATATATATTTCTTCTTATGAGAGTAATAGCTATATAAACAGGAACAGAAGGAACTGTTACGTAGAGAATTTGCACTGAAGATTCAAACCCTTTTCACATTGAATCATACTATGGCTCACCGATGACGATCGGAGACAGAACCTTTTCATTTCCTGCAATCGTCAGACCAGTGAAGTCATAATGAGGATATGCTTCATGTAGGATAGCCATTATTTTGTCCAAGTCTCCTAATGAAATGCAGAACAGTATCTTAAAGATGGAACTTCATTGGTTTCATTTCGAAGACATACAAATTGGGTGAAGGATGGTAGATACACCAGTAGAAGACAGAAACATACGGCACGTGCTCGTAGGTTAGGCTCGGAGATTACGTGGTTCCTGTAGATGAAGGAAGCCAGGATCACAAACAACGAATGAGCCAGAGTGTGTAGCAAGAAGCAATAAGCTAGAGATATGTTGAGCTTTAATAGTCAGTTGGATTTTCTTTACTGTAGTAACAGAACTCTGCTCCAAAGAATTGACATGGTCCATGGAAGACATAGGTTAGTGCCGGCCCAGCAGGTATAATTCTTAGACAAAGGGAACATTTTTCGGAAAATTTTGATCTGATTGTTACCTTGTCATGGTGAATAAACTTGAAAAGCAGGCTAGCGCATCAGTAAGGGCAGCATTGAGAATCAACATACTGTAGATTATCAAAAGCTGAGAGTACTTTTGGATGATTAGACCTACCTGTACGATCTCAGTATAGCTGGAGTGCTAGTGAGAACAAGGAAAATAAGAAAAACATTACAAAGTCCTCCACCTAATGAGATAATGCAATGTAATGCCATAGACATGTAGTCAGAGCCATCAAGCATGTTACTGCTGTTGAAGGTATAGTATTCAGACTATATGTCTCCTTTGAGATCTGAGGCAACTTGAGAAGTCTGCCAGCCGGTTGGTCGTTTAGTAATAATCAAAACACAGTCAAGGCAACGAAGAAAAGAATTTAGACAGATATGAATATAAAGCTTTATGTTTGAAATGTATTTGAATTAAAATACAAAAAATGTAAGTCAAAGAATATTAAAATACAATTTTATATTCAAAGTGTCTCTTATATATAAAAGGAAATTCTTTAATTTTTGATGAAGAAGAAATTAAAAATTGAATTAGAGTGAATGATGAAGTGAGAGAGAGAGAGGAAGAGAGAGAGGACAAGATGAATGAACGAAAATTCAATTAGATATCATCATCTTCATAACAAACGCTGACATTCGGGATCTTTCATCTGGATAAGCTGCTTCCTATAACTGTATGTTGTATATGTTAAGATGACTGTAGATATTAATAGAACAGCTAAGACAGCTATAAGTGAACCTGCAACAAAGCACATTTTGATAGTTGGTGATGTGTGATGATAGCATTCTCTACCTGTCACTATTGATTGTTGTTCACTCATCGTCAAGCCTTTACAGATCTTAATCATGTCAAGAGGTAATACTCGTTGATACTATAATTCAATTTAATATGTAAAAAAGAGAATAATAAGAGAGTTAACTTCATTATGATTCTGAACATCTTGCAGAGTGCAAATCTCGGTGCAGTACGATGGAATAGCTTCTGTGAGTGGTTCACCAACACCCGTCGTATAGAAGAACTATAATAAATGAAAAAAAAAAGTTATTTAAAATAGAAAATATAATTTAAAATTCAAATTATAATTCAGCATAACTCACCTTTACATATGAAGTCTGATTGTATTCGTGCAATTCAATTGCGATATGCGCACCGAAAGAAGGCAGATTTGTTTTTAATTCATTAATGCCAAGTGCTTTTCCCAGCATCATGAAGTTGGTGTCATGCTGCAAGGAGAGAATATGATATGAGATAGATAGAGATAGAGAGATATAGAGAGGTATAGAGGTAAAGAGAGATATGATATGCCAAAAGTACTCATACATACCCCGGATAGGAACACGGCCTTGTTTTTCACTGACCGCTGCAGATGATCTTCCATGTATGACAAGACACGTTCACGATGATAACCTATAATATTATAATTTCAAACATCATATGGTATATGACTAGTGAATATAAATAATAATTATTTTTTTTACCTATTATTGGAGATTGCAAATTGGTTAAACGCTCATGAATCTCTATCATGACTGGACGGATATCATAACTGATATCTTTGGCCCATTCCGGTAGGGGTAGACGCTTATCATTCAAAATATTCTATAATATGTTTTCATATTGTTTAACAAATTGATTTATATATAAACTAACTCGGATATAGAGAGAGTCCAATATGTGATTAACATCACGAATATCATGTAATGGTATCAATGGCAGATTCTTCTTAATCGTTTCAAGAAGCTTTTGATTTTTTAATTTTCCTGTCATTGACTGATAATCGGATGAAGTAAAAAATGTTTTTTCATAGACAGGACATTCATGTTCGACGCCTGTTGAGACCTTAATGATATTTATGATTTAGTATTGAAATAGTGATTGTAATCTTTACCCAATCCAATGATGGATCAGAATGGACAGCAATGGGAAGCCATGGAAGGTCAGGATTCCATTTCTGTCCTTCTGCTGGAGGAAAGAGTGCTAAACATAAAGGTTAAAATGCGAATGAGGAAGCAAGAAAACAACCAGCGCCAGCAGCTAAGGCGGATGTAACTGTTCGATTATCTTCTCCAACCCATATTCTAAGCTGGAAATTGAAATGATTAAAAATGAAAAAAAAATGGTTGTTTACCTCGGAAGCTCTATATGGCCCAATGAAATCACCATAAGACTTTTTAATTTCTAGTCCCAGATCATATTCTTGAATAACACCATTCTATAAAAGGAGCAAAGTATAGATGGCTGGCAGAGAATAATATGAAAAACATTAGTCAGTTCTCCAGGTTCAGAAATTTCATGATAAACGCTTGGATACGGATCACCGGGTAGATTGAGAAAGTGTGTTGGCAGGCGTTCTCCGTGTCTGAACCACTGAAAGAAAAATATTTTTTTATTTGAAAATACAAAAAATGAAAGAAAACAAAAATGAAGAATGAAAAGAATGAACTTACGATTTGAACAAATTTCAATGTTGAAGGTTGCTGCGAGTGCGAAGAGGAAATGAGGAAGAGAAGTAGAATTACAGGAAAAACGAATAAACGAATCATTGACGATGTGTGATAGTTGAAGCAATAGAAAGAGCGTTTATTTGGATGTAACTTAGTAAATACATATTTTTCTTATCAATAGCTACATGAAGGGTACATTTAGATAAAGAAAGCACAAAACTGATCAATTGGTTGGAGTAATCTGAGAGGTTGTTGAGAGACAAAGGACATCTCTCAGGAATGTAGATATGTATGAGGTGAATGAAGTTATTGCTGTATACAACCGCTCTACTGACGTATCTGCTTATAAATGAATTGCATTGTATAGTGTAGGAAGTTTACGTCATTTCACGTGTATTCTAAATTTCACGTAATGATCACGTGGGCTTTCTTTGCAAATGTTGTCGCCGTGAGAGAGAAATAGATAATTTGAATGAAATTATCTGAAACTATGCAGTTTATCTATCCTTTTTTTTTTATATTTCATCTTCTCCTATTATAAGATAATAGTATTTTGATCAAAGTTCGGTCGTATGAGGAGTGAAGGAGACGACTGAATGAATGAGAATAAGAATTCAAAGACACAATTTTGTAATAAAATTTATTTTAAAATTCATTTTAATAAAGATAGAGAGAAACACGCTATACTTTTATAATATAATATCTTCTTGTTGTTATTTATATTCATATAGTAATCATATCATAGCGTATGGGCAGGATTTCGGATGAGCTGATTGAGATTTACGAAGGAATGAAGGACTGGTGTGAAGTGTTCAGATTCACATAAGCGTATCATAGATTTTGATAGGTGAAGGGTTAGATCGAGGTGCTGCTACTACAACTGTTGGCTGTTGAAATGCTGGTCGAACATATGCTGATGGACGTGTTGGTGTATGTCTTAATATGAATATCCCTTATATGGAAAGAAGAATATGTTATCTACCTGTTAGGTTGTATTCTACTATATGAACGATCAACATTCTCCTTTTCTCGTTTGAAATCTTCAATCTGACGTACTTTATCACCAAGTTCCTGCAAAGGAGAATGAAAACAAATGTAAAAGTTCATATACTTAAGGTTACCTGATTCAATAATTTATTTTGGCGATGCAGCCAAGTCAATTGGTCGTCTTGAGGTTGTGGCAGATTTCCTTTCTGAAGATCAATTTATAATTCCAAAACATCATTTATGATATTACCTGCAGATTTTCATGAGTTGGAAATCCTTTATCACTTGTTTCCATTAAAGCTACCATGCGACGATTAAGCTCCGTCAAGTGAGCACGCAAGAAATTCAATTTCTGCTCATGGACGGCAGATTCCTTCAATAGGATAGAACTTAGATTTGTAAACCAAGATCTAATAATCTTGCTATCAATAGCAAAATATATTATTTTGGAGATGAAAAAAGGAATTTTTCTCTTTCAAGCTCACTCTCCCTATCTCTATAGCTCTACATCTCTCTCTCTATCTGTCTCTTTCAAGCTGAAAATATCTCTCTCTATATTTTGGCTTTATTGTATTAACTACAAACAGGCAGGTGATGAAAAGGAAGTAAGAAAACTGACTAATGCCACCATTCCTTGGTTAAGAAGGCGAGATCTCTTCTCAACGGTCTCCAAACGCTCTTTGTACCATTCATTCAGACGATTAGACATTTCCAATCCTTTACGTAATAGCTCTTCTTCTTCTTTATGTAAACCATCCAACTTTGCCTAAATATAGATTTCATGATATAAGGTCATACTACTCCTTATTTGGATTATTCAAATAGTTTGAAAGTGAGAAATTTCAAAATAACTTGAACATGCACCCTTGCATCTTCATCTTCACTTGACACTCTCTCCTTTCTCTCTCCCTCTTCTCCTCCTACTCGATTTACCTTTTTGACATCATCTCTCCCGATGGAAGCTTTTGTATGAAAATGATGAGAAAAAAAAAAAGTAAAAAATCTTATAAAGTTTATAAGAATTTGCAAATTATCTTGAGATTAATCAGATATACCTTACAGACAATGAACATCAGTACAGTTTTGGGAAAATATTCCCCAAAAGGGAAATAACATGATTATCAAATTTCTTTTTTACATTTCGTATCTCTGACGTTCAAAGTGTAAACCGTATATGGAATGGCTAGATGAATATGTCTATCAAACAACATTTCATATGGGATATCTCATCTAGCTCTTATACTCCTCTACTACTAACTATATCCTTCTGCTCATTAGCATAACAGCTTGTACGTGTGTGTGTCTACGTATGCGTTCATATCCATTTAAGGTGTATATGATCGAGATGTTACAAAATTCATGAAATTATGTTAAAACATCCTCTATTTTCATAATGCAAAATGAATTTTATCTCATTTGACTCCGCCTTTTCCGTTTTCGTCCAACCCCTCCGGGGGATAGGAGGAGACAAAATATAAATACTGAAATTTCAATATTTCAATTGCTTCTAGGTACTAGCAGCAAGCATGTCTAAACTATTTATCTTCAAAACCATTCCTCTCATTTTACTATTTTGGCCATCGTCAGCTACTGGACATCCATATGACGATCTCCTACTTCTTCCATCATCTCAAGCTCCAAGCCAACTGGATAAGCCAATTCTCAATCCCAACATTGAACATCAACTGACTTCAGAAGAGAATTCCGTGAGTCGTCTTGCATATCTTTCTTATTATTTCTATTCCTGGATTTTTAGTTCTTTCTTCTGCTCCACTATTTTCAAATGATTTCATTATCTCACCACCTTCTTGTCTCCAAAAACCATTTTGCTCTCAGAGTGAAATTAACTTCCAGAAAATGGGTTTTGAAGAAAAAAAAAGAATTTTCTTTATACAGTAATCTCCTTCACCTGTCTGTTACGCGTTATTCCTCCTTCCTCTCTCTGACTCTTTCTGTCTGTGAAGCTTCTCTTGGAGCAATATCGTATTCTTGGCTATTTCGTTCTTTGAAAAGCACAATGACAAACACCTCTCTCTATCGTTCACTCTCTTTCTCGCTCTCTCTCTCTCTCTCTGTTTAAGCCTCTTCCCTCTTTCATAATTTTTATAGCCGGAAATTACCTTGAAATCTATTTCATTCAAAATCTCTTCTTATCCACTTTTCAACTTCCGTGATTATGATATCTTTGAATGACGTCATCATTCCAAATTTGCAAATTTAGAGATGAAACATCCGTTAATCATAACATATTCGAAATCTCACTAACCACATCATCTAACGTCATATGAATGCTTAACATAGTAATTTACAGGATAATTATCCAAGTGGATGGTCAAAAGTTAAAGAAGATGATGATGATTCAACAGAGATGAGTCGTCTATTCTCGGAAGAGAGTATGGGCAAACGCAATGATCTGTATGTTTCAAAATAAATCAGAGAGTATGATCATTGTGTTGTTTGTAGAATAATGAAACGATCTATGGCTATGGGGAGAACTTCTCTTCGTCCAGGAAAGCGGAGTGTTCAATTTGATCCCACCTTCAGGTCTATTAACATCAATTATCGTTTTGTGAATTATGATGTGTTATAGATATTCTAAAAGATCGGTAGCTGTTGGACGAGCTTTCTTCAGACCAGGAAAGAGATCTGACGTATCAGAGGAGTATGACGATACTGGGTAAGCTTTACATATAGTTGTTGTGAATAAGCAAAACATTTCAAAAATTTGTTTGAGCCAAAAGAGGGAGAGAGCACTCACTGACGTCATACGTTCTTTTTTGTTGAGCAAAAGAAAATTTCTGAATAATTATAGTATGCGTGGTAAACGGACAGTTGCTGTTGGACGAGTTAGCTTCCGCCCCGGCAAAAGATCCACAGCTATTGGTCGTTGGAATTTTAGGTAAATAATTAAAAGCTTCTTTTTTTTTTATTTCATCGAATGTCATTCATAATTTCCGTTTAAGACCAGGCAAACGAAGTGCAGCTGTAGGACGAATTTTTTTCCGACCAGGAAAACGATTTGATATTGGATTGAACTGAACGCACCAATTCAATCGCACAGACGACGAGTTTAGAAGAATCGTTCCTACTACTACTACTACGATGAGAGAAGTAAATACAGATTTCTTGTTCAATATACATTGAAAATGATACCCATTAACGTACACTTTGTAATTTATTTTGTATTTTTTTTTTAATTTTCAAATCATTGTTGAAGTTGAAGAAAAAGAATGTTGAACTTACCACTCGAGGTGTCACGTCATCCTCATGTACTGTGTTTCGTCGAACAGAATTTTCGGTTGAAGTAGACAAGCTGGAATTTCTCCAAGAAATGTTTTCTAATCCTGATGAAGCTGTAAACAAGAAATTGTCATTTATCTTTTGCAATAAATATATTTTCTAAATAAATATTGAAGAAAAAAAAACTTGCCAATGCTGTTGTATGAAGTGGTGCTGTGTGGACGACTGCGAATAACTTGAACTCGCTGAGCATTTGCTCCATTTGGTGGCAATGGATGACGCATACGAGATTCTTCTTTTTGAGAACGAACAGTTACCTTAAATGACATACATCAAATACTGTTTATGCTAATTATAAGATGAAATAGATTGTAGCGGGGAGAGGGGGTGTAGATGTTTTCCAAGCCAAATGTGAACGAAAAATTCTCATGGTAAAGGTCAATTGTAAGTGGGAACCAAGTAAGACTTCTGACAAGGACGAGAAGGGTGAGGTAAGAAAAGAAAAAAATATTTTAGTCGGATGCCAGCTTTCGAGGTCACGGATTGAGACGATGCGAATGAAAAGGGAGTATAGAGAGTAAGAGGATAATTAGAATATAATAATAAAAAAAACAAATTATAAAATAAATAATAAAATGACTGCTACTTGAAGAAAAGGGAAATATGAAAGGAAGTCGACAACTTTCCATTTACAGATTGTTGTTTTAGAGAGAGAGAGAGGGATAGAGATAGATAGATAGATACAACCGTTCAGTGAGAACAATAAGCAACAAATGAATCACGTTCAGATTTTGATGTTACGTGAATTTCACGTGAGATAAGATTTACGTGGATAGGAATTAGCATATGGATATAGATATTCTAACTTAGTATATAGGAAACACGTGACAATAAAATATTTGTGTATGAAGTACTATTTGGTCATTCTTATAATGTGTTCATAGAGAGAGAGAGAGAGAGAGAGAGAGAGAGGTAGATGATGATGATGATGATGGTGGTGAAGAAAGGAATGAAATGACCAAATATCGAAGACAGACCGACAGATGACGACAGGACTTTTGTGTGTATTTAAGGCTTTGAGGTTGCATGAAATTGTTAGTTGAACAACAACATTTCATCCCAAAAAATGGAGACAAGAAAGAAAATAGTTGGACGGATGGATCGAAGACCGGAAAATCAAAAGAAGCAGATGATCATCATAAAAGGACATTTTGCAGTCAGCAGACCACGATGCACACCAAAAAAAATGTGAGAAGAGGTCCTTTTGATGTTTTAGGAAGAATTCATGTAATGTGTGTGTGTGTGTGCTGGATTCCGGGTTAGGATCAGAGTTTATATTATGAATTTAATTGCAAAACGATCTGAATCTCACCTTTTTTGGACGTAAAACCACATTGGGAGGCTTAGGACTGTTAGCATCGAAGTTCAAATTCATATAATTCGAATAGCTTGGTGGACGTGAAGTTGCAGCAGGTGATGTTGAAACGGGAATCACCTGAAAGAAATCCCATTATGGTTCACCTCTTGTGATGAGGCAATTTACCCTGGAAGTATTATCATTTGGATTTATATTGGGTTGACTTCCATAATGCAGTTGTGTTCTTCTGTAGAAGTCATTAATGCCCATAGATGGATCATTATGCATTTTCCTTCTTTCAGCCCTGAAAACTTTCGTTTTATTGTTTTCTGGGCGAGAATTCAAGGAACATACGTTAGATTATCAATTCTTCCTTCACTTTGAACTCTTTGTAATGGAATATTGTTGTTTATTTCCGAATCGCGGAGAGATAATTTAACGGCCGTCAGAAATCGGTCGAACGTCAAATATCTGGCAAAATAAGAATTTTTATAATAAAATTTCATTTTTAAGTTCATTTTGAGAGAGAATATTGCTATAGAGAGAGAGAGAAAGGAGGAAATATATATATTACAAGAGATAGAGAGAGATAGAGAGATAGAGAGAGGAATACAGATAGTAAGAGAGAACGAGATGTGAAGACTTACCCGTCAGCTGATGCTACCTTTCCAACACAACGAAGAAAACTTGGAGGTAAATGGGGTTTGTGAACCTCCGTAAATCGAGCACAAAGCTGAAAAGAGAAAAAGTGAATGAGATGAAAGATAAAATTACTGAATGAAAATTAGTAAAACAAACATAAGTATGAGAAAACTTGACTGAAGAAGTGTGGTCATCTGGTTGAGGACCAGTTGTGCTTTCGGGAAAGAAAAAAACTTGCGAACGAAAGCTTTTACCAGATGTGATATTTTATAATAAGAGAAAAAAATTGAAAAAAAAGTTGAAGAGAGAGAGAGTAGAAGAGGGAAGTAGATAGATAGATAAAGAGAGAGAGAGAGCATATAGTCCGTCCCTCACTAGACTCATTTTTATCTGAGAAGAAAGAGAGGAGGGGGGAAGAGAGATTAATATCAAATATGAATCAGATCGAAGCAACATATAGTAAATCCAGATGGTAATAGAGACCTATATGTGTGTTACTTCTCACCACTCTATTGATTTCGTTGAATAATTTTCAATCGGCTTTTCCAATATTAATCCCGCCAGCCAGACTGACTCAACTCAACTATTTACTTTTCTTAGTTGGTTTATTCAATCATAAAAAGTACTTTTATCTTTTTTCATAACAAAAAGAAAACAGGATAGAATGAAGAGAAGAACTTACAGTTTCATAGCTTATTCTGCCTGTACGACTGGTGTCGAGAATATCAAAGAGGACATGAAGTTGTTCAACGAACTCCTTTCGAAGCTCCGGCGAATGAGTATCTGTTCCTGTATAACAAGGATGTTTAGCAAAAGCGTCTTAAATCAACAAATGAACTTACTCATTTTACTTTGAAAACTGTTTCGTTGTGTCTCTTTCTTTATCTATCAAATGGCTTTTCAGCTTGTTATGTACGGTCAAACCTCTGCAACACGTTAGGATTAGCAATGCAACTGTAAGACGTTGTATAGAGTGATGAAGAGTATGAGGAAGAGAGAGAGACTGCTATAAGCTATGAAGAATGCGAGAATAGAAAAGAGAAAATCCATTTTAATTGCAACATAAGTCAAACGTATTTCTTTTTTAATATTTTGTATTTGTTTTATCTTTTTTTTGTATTCTTTTCATGCGATGAGGATTACAGGACTACACTAAGCATGGTTGTTCGGATAGGAAGGAGAGTCAGTGAAGATGAAACACGTTTTTCCACAAAAGAAAAGTACATTTAGAAGATTATTTTATTCATTCTTTACAAACCTTTATCTTCGAAAGCTTCTAAAATGATTTGAGAGAGAGAGAGGAGAGAGAGAGAGAGAGAGAGGGAAAGGTATGTTTGAATATTATTCTTTTGGAATATTGAAATTGATGGGAGGCAGAGACGGAAGAAGAAGGAGAAGAAGGCGATGAATGGCCGGCCAACAGAGAGAAAGAAGTTTCAACAATGATAAACAGATAAGAAGTGATTATTCGTAATCAATTATTGATATAACTATGTTTTAATTATATAAAATGGTGAAAGAGCTAAACGATTTCAAAAATGAAACAAAAAGAAACAAAAAAAGGAAAACTAATGGATGAGAGACATGTAAACAGTCGTAGATGGTGTCAGACGATGTTGCTTATCTTATCTGGTTATGAATGACAACTATTTCCTTTTTTCCATTCAATAACATCAAAAAACATTATTTTTTAATTCAAAAAGACAAAAAGGGACGACAAATAGGAGAAAAAAAATATTTTTTATGTGAAAAATGAGGGCAAAGAGGAGGTTTTGCATTCCTATACGATGGGCAGAAGAGCTTATGGCACAGCTTCTGGATTGGAAGCTTCTTCTTGTTTCACGTCAAACATGCTCACGTCAATGATATCAGTTGCATTTTCATTTTGATATGAATTATAGGCGGAGAGCGGTTGCAATAAAATAAATAAAGCTGAGAATAAGTAAGATGATTGAGATTTGGAAAAAGTGAGTTGAAAGATGAAGAAGGATGTGAAAGTTAGAGCTTTGAGAAAATACATATGAATACGATGAAAGCTCTTGATGATGTGAATGATGATTCATTTAAAACACGACCAATTGAGATGTAGACGACGTGGTGCTTCAGCCTTTTGGAGCGAAAAAGCCAAAAGTGGGCAGAGAAGTATGAGTTACAATGCTTCAACGGAATTTCAGACCATAAATGATAGAAGAAATTACGATAGAATAAGATGACGAATAAGAAGAAGATGAAGGTGGTTTGTGGTGATGAAGAAGAAGAAGAAGAAGAAGAAGACGGGCAGATAATCAAAAGAGGAAAGAGAAAGCGTCATCGCTAGAACTATATAGCCAAATAAGGTCTGTATTATTTCAAGTAAACGATGGTGGGGGGGAGAGAAGTAAGAATAACTACAAATAGACTCTTCTTCTTCTTCTTCTTCACCTTCTTCGTCATCATCATCTACTTTGACTCTTCAACCATATTCAAATTACTTCATTGTAAATGCCAGTGAATGAGGGGCAAAACGAAAATCTTTTTTTTTACTTCTCTTATTGGCTGTCTAAATGAAACATACAGGTTTGGATATGTGAGAATGAAAGTGCTTATAAGGTTATAACAAAAGAAATGAGAGCCGATTAAGGAGAAAACCTTCTGCTGATGTTCGTTAAGCTGACCATATATGGTAATTAAGGGCAGGTGTACATGAAGCTTTTCTAATCGCAAATATACTCATTTCTTATCTCTTTTTCAACGTTGTGAAAGAAAAGACAAAAAAAGGCAAAATCTTTGGAATTTAACGAGCGAAGAGCCTATCGAGAAGGAGATGTAGTTTTGCGTTTTTCATAAAAAAAGAGAAAAACAGGTGAGAAAAGAAAGAAAACTGTCAAAATGACAATAAAAGAATATATAATTGACATGAAGAAACATCAGTTATGTTTGTTCCAAGGAAATGGAACATGTATAAAAGAAAATTAGAGAAAGATAGAGAGAGAGATGTACATATATAGAGAGAGAGAGCAAGAGGAGATACGGAATGAGGCCATATTGGTCAACTGGAAAACGAGGAATGATCTGGGCAGATGTAGGAAGAAGGAAAGGAAGGAAGATCGAGAGAATGAACACGAGAGAGAGAGAGAGAGAAAGAATGAAAATGAAATAACCAACATCTCAGAGACAATACCGAATAAGGCAATAAGATCCATTCGGATTTGAGAAAAAGATAACGAAAATGGAGAAATTATTGATATATTTTATGTTAAATAATTCAATAATTCCAAATAAGATGTAACATGAAGATGACTATTGGTGACAGATGTCATAATTAACCATTTTCCCTCCTTTCTCTCTACCTTTCTCTCTCTCTCTCTCTCTCTCTTCTAATTACCTTAGACATCTTCAACTCTTTATCTCTTTTACAACTCTCTCTCTCTATCTCTCTCTATATCTCTTTACTCTTTAAATGAATATTTCAATCTCACCACATTAATCTCCAACTCTCTCTCTCTCCCTGAAAAGGTCAGAAAGAGAATGAGAAAATTCATTTTTACAAATTATTAGATGAAGCCAACGATTTGATGGCTATCGCATAGTCAGCCTTGAATGACTCAAAATATAATATGTTTTAATAAAAAAAATATATTTTATTATATAATATTCTAATAAAAAAATGAGAGTAAAAGAGGAGGCCAAGTGGAAGGGGAGCGGTAGTTTTGAGAAAAAAGGAGAAACAAAGCCCAATGACCTCCTTCAGATACCTGGTTGGCACAAATGGACATAAGCACAAAAAAGGTAAAACAAACATCCTAAAAAGGAACTATTTCACATATTGTACATGAGTGAACACAGTTGAGAATGTGACAGAGATGGTATGAGGGAAAGCATGAGCAAGCTAGATGGATTCAGAGAATTTACGCGCATAGTCATAGAAGGCACGGAATGATGATGATGATGTTGACAGCAGATGAGGTGGAGAAGGCCTATCATCGATGTTCCAAGTGCTCTCTTTGACACGATTCTTACTTCTACTTCTCTCTACTTCTAACTCTCATTCTCTTCATCTTTCCCACTCTCTCTCTATCTCTTGTAATTATTTTCGTTTACAATCAAATATTGACAGAAAATCAGTACAGAACCAAATTCCTTTAAGAGCAGTCAGTCCGTTTACTATAAATCAAGAGTTCCAAAAAAGGAGAAAACAAAAAAAGTCTTTTCATATCAACTAAAAGACAAAGGGAATGAGTGAGAGAGAGGAAGAGAGAGAGGGGACGACACGTATTCCGGAAAACACCAAATGTATCAGGACAGTTTCTATTTGCATATTCTGACTACACATGTATATCCGTAAACAATCCAAAATTACTTTATGAATAAACTATGAGAACACAGATGGTCAAAACATAAATTATTTTTACAAATCGATCAGATCAGCTTTTTCACCCAAAACGATCAAATCAAGAGAGGAAAATGAGAATTTGGACTTTCATCATCATGACCAACAGACTATAGAATCGACTAGTCCTACCTTGAGCAGTCAGTGAGTAAACGAACGGCTAACATCATATTGATTGTCAATGTGATCAAAAATAAAAAATAAAATTATTTTTTTGACTTGATTGTTTGTATTGTTGTGAGCATGCGATTCTACTTCTGTATTATTGTCGTTGTTGTAATGATGCTCTTTCGCGAAAGCCTTTGTTCATCAGAAGGCTAATGGATGTCGCTTCTCCCCCTTTTCGTTGTCCTCAACTTTCAACCAACTTTTTTGTTGTTTTCATCTAGCGAAGAGCGAATGATCAACTCTGACCTTTCATCATTGTCGCTTCTTCTTCTTGTCTTGTTAAGTTCATCTTCCCATACCCACAATTACCTTCAAATGAATTGGTTTCATATAGTGGGTGGGTAGACCATCTCTCTCTTATGCTTTCAAGGATTTCTCTTGAAACTGCGTTCCACAGCAATGATGAGAGCTTTGTTCTTATGATGATGGCAGAAGAGAAAGTATTTTAAGCAATATCTTAATGACATTTGACGTCAAAATGACAACATTTCAGCTTTTGATGTCATTCATTAACCGGCTCCTCATGTCCGCTGTTCCATTGGAATCGTCTTGTTTTTTCATTCGCTTCTTATTAAATGTTTTGTGGATTTTCATGAAGTCTGTGACTCTCTCATCATCGGCTGAGACTCTCTTATCTGAAACATATTGTCTCTTTCATTCATTTTCTCTTCTTATTCATTAACATCGAAAGTGAGGGAAGGAGTGAAAGAAAAAGAGATTCCACCATCACAAAGGCGGTTCTTCTATCAAAATCGCATTTTGGCCAGTCAATGACCAGACATAATGACTTTCAATGATAGAGAGAAGCTAAGAAATTATTTTATGAAAGCTTCAAATGACGATGGTGAGAGAGAGAAAAAAAGACGCCGACGACAGCCTCAGGCTATATTGACTTGACTGTCTGTTTGAAAACCATGCACAACGAAGAAAATATCAAAAGAGAAAACGATGTGGAGTGCGAAAAGAAAAATCCACTGACTGATGGAATTCTAGGCTTCATTCTCTCTATCTCTCTCTCTCTATCTCTCTCTCTATCATTCTTTCTTCTCTTTTCTCGTCACCCAACTATCCTCTCCGCCTTTCCATCCTTTCACATCTTCCAGCTGATTTCTTTTGTGAATCAGTTTTTTCAATCTGCCCCCCCAACAAGCCAATTTTGAGATTTTTTTATTATGAAATGATTTGTTATCATTAATAACGTGTTATCGTTAAAGCTTATAATCTGCGAGAATCTTACTCTGGAAGAGAGAGTGAGTGAGCAGTGCTGAGAAATATAAAAATGGCTTTTTCGACATTCACCTACATGCTTTGTTCTTTGAAAACACTTTTCGTCTTTCATCTCATACCTCCATTTCCTTCCTTTCAATATACTATACTCTTGTCTATCTCCTAACCTATTCCTTTGTAGTACTAAGTCTCTCTCTCTCTCCATGAATTTCTTTAGCACTAACTATGAGATATTTGTTTATATTCAAAGGTAATAAGATATCTGGCCAATTATGGTTTGCTGACCATCTGATGAAGGAAAGATCTTAAGCAGCTTAAGCGGATAGCGAAATTTTCATTCAATTGGCTGTATTTTCTTGCAAATTTATTTCATCTCGTCACACATCGTTATTCGATTCTTGAACATTTTCCTTTTAAAGTCAAAAAGAGAGAAGAGAAAATTTGAGAAAAAAAAGGAGCATTGAGCTAAGAAAATAAAAAAAGGAACGTAACCGAACACGAAGAGCTCCTCCGACCTCAGGCCAGTTTTGCTTTCAGACCAACATTTTCTCAGCTTTTATTTGTTTTTTCGTTTAGTTTTATCGCTCCAAAAAACATTATTTCATGAACAACCTCATTTATTATATTTTTCTTAATCCTTATTTGGATTGTTCCATTTAAGAGTTGTATGATATGCATCAGTTGTCAAGGTTGTAATTGACTACAACAACTACTCTCTAACTATGCTTTCATCTTATCTGTCTCATACATCTCTCTTCTGAATTCATTTCTTATTACAAAACTTCTTTCTTATACTATATGTCGTTGTCACCATCTATCTCTCTCTCTCTCCCTCCCTCCCTCTCTCTCTCTCTCTCTCTGTATGAGTATGTGTGTGTGTATGTGTGTGAATGTTGAAATGATTCAAAAAATAATCAAAAATGGCCTGAAAATCCTCTTAGGAATGTTCCGTCAACAACATGATTAACTAATGGCTAAATTATATTTCAAGTTCACATAAACGTATCACAGCGAATGTGATGATAAGAAGTAAAAGAAAACGAGAACAACTCCTTTCAGAAGAATAGGAGGAAGAGGCAGAGAGACTGAGAGAGCACCAGAGATAGAGACAGAAAGAACTTCTACGAAAGTTCTGACCCGAATGTGATGAACGACGTGATCGTTTTCCATTGCCTTCAGTAGTGACATGCTATGGTTTTTCTTGGCCATCAATCGGCTACTCTCTTACTTTCTCAAACTTCTGACGACTGAAGCGGTTGTGCTTTTTGTGTTTTCTCACCTATTCTCACACTCATACTCCCTCAATTCTCTTTCTCAATATCATTTGGCTATCTCTCTCTCTCTCTCCCAACCTCTGATACTCCTCTTCTCCCCCCCCTCCTTCGTTTGTAAGAGTAATGATAATAATTTTGATCATTTTATCTTTGGATAAGATTCATTGGAAAGAAGATGAATAAGAAGACGGCGACAACGACGTAAACGGATTAAACGTCGTACAAACAGTTCTTCTAAACAATTCTGTATCGTCTAAACTCTTTTTCGCTTTTTTTGTTCGCCCACCTCTCCCTCACTCCTTACCTCTCTCCTTTGACCCATGACTCTCTATCTTTCTCCCTCTTTCCCTCCCTCCCTCCCTCTCTCTCTCTCTCTCTACTTCTCATTTCAATTATAGAAGTGTAAGTCTCTCACTTAATTTATGATAATAGAAAAAAACATATATTTTTCGTACTTGTTCATATCGTGTTGTTATCAAAAATATTTTATCGCCGATGCTTTGGGTTAGAGTCTTTGCATAGATTTTCATAAGAGCTTCTTGCCTGAAAGGATTTTTACACCTAACTGATAAAATGAATTCCATTTGACTATTTCCTTATTTTGTTTCTTTTTCTCAACTAATCGTTCATTATACCTTGTGCTCTCTGTTGTCTTATGTTTGTTCAGCTCTTTTGTTATAAAAACTGATGAGATTTCTACGAAAATCTTCCTCATCCACAAGCCATTTGATGTCACCCCCTCATTCACTCCTTCACTCTCTCACTCTCTCACTCATCTGACCATCTATACCACACTACCTTTATTGCTTTCTGTAATGTTTAAGCTTGAAACTTAAAGCTCAAGTTCATTATTTGAACAAATAAAATGAATCGATGTCTTATCAGAGCCTTTCTAGTATAATGAGAGCAATTTGATTAAATGTAATATTCCTCTCATCAACCTCTTGCCTTTCGATGATGCTAACACCTTGTTGCATCACCAATCATCTGAAACTTTTCTTGTTTTTCAAAAAAATATTTTTGTTTTGACTATGACTACAAATGGCGGTAAAGAATGCATTTTGTAATAGAGATGTTATATATTGATAAGAGACTGATTGAATAGTTTATCCGTCATAAATGAGAAAGGAATGAACGCCCCAAGGAGGTTCAATACCAATTACCTGAAAATACTTTTAATTTCAGAGAGAAAGAGAGGGAGAGGAAGAGAGATAGATAGAACGAACTGTATGAATGAGAGAGGTTGAGAGATGAATAGAGAGAGAGAAGAAGAGGATGAATGAGAGAGACGACTACCTGAGTGGTTGTGTTTAGTTAGATGGATAAAAGAAAGAAGAAGACTAGGCACAAGAAAGAGGTTACATCTTCTCAATGATGTCTCTTTCTTCTCGCTGACGTCCTCAACTTCTTCTCTTTGGTCAGCTTCTGCTTATTATTAAGATTTTCCCATAGTTGCTTTTGTCTATCTTTCCTTGTATTTTGCAATGACAGTCTATAGTCTCTCATATTCATTGTCTCTCTCTCTATCTTCTTATAATTCTCTCTTAATCTATGTTTCTAACCATCATCTCTTCTATAATCAAATACAAAACTGTTTTCTTTCTCCTAAACAAGAAGAAAGAATTTGTATTCTTACAGATTAACGATATGTTCCTATGTTCGTCAAAGTTTATTATATGTAATATTTGAATAAAATATTCTATTTTACATCCGATTCTGTTGTGAATGAAGACAGTCAAGTGTCCTTTTAACAAGTTGTTGTCTTTTCTCTTTAACATTCCGATAGTTATTACTTGCGTTTTTCCTTCTCAGCTTATATGAACAGTCTAATGAGATTTCAAACGAAATCCGAAAGGTCATCATTACATCTTCAATACTCCTTACCACTTCCCCCCCCCCCCCCCCCCCCCTTTTTAACGCTTCGACTTCTAATTTCCGGATGTAAATAATTGATACAATTATTAAAAGGCTAATTAAATTTCAAAAGAAAACCGAAATGTTCTCATTTCATCTTCAATCCCCCTTCCCCCTCCCCCCCCCCCCACCTTCTCCTTTTGATCGCTTCATCACCTAATCTGGTCATGTAACAGGTCGAACAAGCTCTTTAAAGTCGTTTTTCTCGCAATTTTCTTCTTCTTTTTTTTTGTTCTCCTTCTCTCCCCCCTTTAACTATATTTGTCATTTCAGTGATTCTGCGAAAAGGAAACAGTTCAGTATGAATTAGAGGATGGTCTTAGTTTCAAAGGTATGCTCCTTTCAATCTTATTCATCTCTTCATTCATTCCATTATAGGGAGATTTCATTTGGATAGAGCCTTTACGAGGCGAAAGCTCCATCCCTGTTGGCGCTCGTGTTATAGAGCAAGATCATGGTCGATTGAAAATCTTGGATGACAACGGAACGGTAAGAACATTTCGGTCATTTGTCATTTTGTATTTTAATTCTTTTGAAGTTAGTATATTATAGTTTAATAGACAATCCATTTCATTTTCTCTTAATTTTGATATATCAATTGAACTTGACCCAGTTTGGTGTTTTCAACCTCTCTCTGCCTCTCCCTCTCTCTTTTACTATCTCTTACTTCTCTTCTTCTATACTTCTATTAACTGTTTCTCTCTCTCATATCCTAATCTCTACCGAGAAATTGATCTCATTTATATGTTCATACAATTAACTCAAATATTCCAAACACCTCGTAAATTGAAAAAAGACATGACCAATTGCCTTATTTAGCGAATTGATGAAAGGAAGTTTCATATTGACTGCAATTACTGTCTTGGAACTTGTCAAATTAGCAATCACATTTGAAACATCCTCTTTCAATCCCTCCATACCTGAAGCATTATGCTAATTAAGGGAGATTTTCAAAAAAAAGAGGCGCGAAACGAGAGATAATTGAATTATGATTTCATTTTTACATTGAATTTGCTATAGAGTGGTTGTGCTCCTGAAATCTGGGTATCTTTTCACTTGCATAATCATTTTTATTGCAGGAACAATGGTTAGCGGCGGACCGTCGGATTCGGCTCATGCATCCCACTTCAATCGAAGGGGTCGAAGACATGTGCCAACTTGGAGATTATCATGAAAGTGCCATTCTTAGAAACATTTTCATGAGATATCGTCAAAAACATATATATGTGAGTTGAAGCAAAGGTGAAGCTCCTCAGTGAACTTCTGTTTCAGACATTTACTGGAAGTATACTTATCGCTGTTAATCCTTATTCAGACATTCCAATTTATACCGCTGAGCAAATCAGATTATATAAAAGGTTCTTAGTGTCTTTCACGTTCCATGATATGTTTTGTTCGATTTCAGAAGGAAGATTGGAGAGTTGCCTCCTCATATCTTTGCTATAGCAGACAACTCTTACACCAATATGAGAAATGCAAATCGGAATCAGAGCATCATCATAAGGTTTGATCATGTTGAATACAACTGTAAGCTTCTTCTTTTCTAGTGGCGAGTCTGGAGCTGGTAAAACAGAATCAACCAAGCTTGTGTTACAGTTCTTAGCCACCATTAGTGGTCAGCATAGTTGGATCGAACAACAAGTATTAGAAGCTAATCCTATACTTGAAGGTAGGATAAACATCCAATTCACTTTCATTTTCGTTTTTTTCTCGTATTTCAGCCTTTGGTAATGCGAAAACCGTTCGTAATGATAATTCGTCGAGGTTTGGAAAATACATTGACGTACATTTCAATTCAACGGGATGCATCGAAGGTTGTTAGTTATGAGAAGTTCTGACCTCATTTGAATATTTTAAGGAGCTCGTATTGAACAATATTTATTAGAAAAATCTAGAATAGTTTCTCAATCAGAAAATGAAAGAAATTATCACATTTTCTATTGTTTGTTATCCGGTTTAACAGCTGAAGAGAAGAAGGATTTAGAGCTAACAACTACATCTGATTACTTCTATCTTACTCAGGTATGACGAAGGAGTGGATTCTAATTGTATATTCTCTTATAGGGGCGTACATTAGTTGCCGAAGGACGAGATGATGGAGCTGATTTAGCTGAAATAAGATCAGCTATGAAGGTCCTCATGTTCAAAGATCAAGAAGTTTGGAGTATTTTCAAGCTTCTAGCTGGAATTTTGCATATTGGAAACATCCGATACAGATGTAAGTTTACATCGAAGAATTATCATTGTAACCTGTTCACTCTAGGTTCCCAAGTCGATAACATGGAAGCAGTAGATGTAAGCGATGCTTCCAACATTGTTAGGATAGCAAGGCTCCTACAGGTAATATCTCTTTTTTTGAAATTTTGCACATTGCGAATCCTCTTCAGATTCGTGAGCAGAATTTGCTAGATGCTCTAACTAGTAAAACACTGGTTACACGTGATGAGCGGGTAGTTAAACGATTGACGGCTCAACAAGCGGTAGATACAAGAGATGCTTTAGTCAAAGGAATTTATGGACGATTGTTTATATATATTGTCTCTCGTATTAACGATGCGATCTTCAAGTATAGTTTTTCATCTCCGAAAAATGTTCAAACTTTCATTTTTTCAGACCTCGATCAGATGGACGACGAACTTCCATAGGTGTATTAGATATCTTTGGATTCGAATGTTTTGAGAACAACAGTTTTGAACAGCTTTGCATCAATTATGCAAACGAAGCTCTTCAACAGTTCTTCATAAAGCATGTGTTCAAAATGGAGCAAGCAGAGTACGACCAGGTTTGTCATGTTGATTGTCAGCTCTCTTTCATTCTTTAACTTGTTCAGGAACAAATTAGTTGGCGACAAATTCAGTTTGTTGATAATCAACAAACATTGGAATTGATAGCTCTTCAACCTATGAATATTCTATCAATCATAGACGAAGAGAGTATTTTCCCAAAGGTTAGCTAATCATTTCATCCTCCTGCTTACGTTGAATTTCTAGGCTACTGATTATACTATGCTCAACAAACTGCATTCCAACCACTCTAAGTCTCACTCTGGTTACTTGAAACCTAAATCAGATCTTCAAAAAGCGTTTGGTGTTAATCACTTTGCTGGTCCTGTCTTCTACAACGTCAAAGGTCGGTCTACTTGATACTCTCAATCTATCGTATGGCTTGAATTAGGCTTCTTGGAGAAAAACAGAGACTCTTTCCACTCCGATCTCTCATCTCTGGTTTCTTCAACGAAAATGGTGTTCATGAAACGTTTATTCGAAGACGTGGAGTATTCTGATAGCAGTACAAGGTTCATAGATACACAATCAAAAGCAAGCTTATAGACTCGTTACAGAAAGAAAGGAAGTACCGTCAGTAGTCAGTTCAGGCGTTCTCTTGAGTCCCTCATGAGCCAGCTTGTTCAAACGGAACCCTTCTTCATTCGATGTATCAAGCCCAATGAATATAAAAGAGCTCTGGTACAAGACACATGTTTATCCTTTATCACTTGTATCTTCAGATGATGGATCGCGAGTTGGTCTTACGCCAATTACGCTATTCTGGAATGATGGAAACTATCAGGATTCGTCGAAGCGGTTATCCGGTCAGACATTCCTATGAGCGTTTTGTTCATCGTTATCGGCTTTTGGTTAATGGAATAGGTATGTGTACGAGGATGTTCAAAAACTGGCTGATATTCCTTAGGTCCTTCACACAAAGTCGATTGTCATAAGGCTGCCAAGAAGATCTGTCGGTATGTCTTCGGACATGATGCTGATTTCCAACTTGGAAAGACGAAAGTTTTCTTGAAAGATCAACAAGATTTGTTCCTCGAGAATGTAGGATTACTTTGACCTCTTTGAAAACGGAAACTTCTTTTTATAGGCTTACTATCGTGTTTTGAATGAGAGAGCGACAACTATCCAGAAAGCTGTCCGAGGATGGCAGGCCAAGAAACGTTTCGATAAGCAGCGAGATGCTGCTGTCATTATCCAGAAAATATGGAGAGGCTATGATCAAAGAAAACGATATAAGCAGGTGATTTCGATATTGTTGTTCTCATGCACATTCACTGTTTCAGATTATTGTCGGAGTGTCAAGACTACAAGCTTTATTGAGAACCAAACAGTTGGTTCAACATTATCAAAGCTTAAGACATGTCATCATACAATTCCAAGTAAGTGAAGTGCTTTTCTCACTCTCTTCCATTGTGCTATTTGAAGGCCCGTTGTCGTGGTGCGATTGTAAGATGGAAAGTCGATGAAATGCTCAAACAAGGCCGTAAGAAGTTGTACGTTACAACAGATGTTATCAGAGAACCAGTGCCGGAAGATGTTCGTGAAGAAGAACTTGTAAGTTTACCAGTTATTCATATGAAAGCTTGAACATCTCAAATCCCTTCGCTCACATTAACGCTTTGCTTCATTTAAACATTCAGATTCTATTACTTGATGGCCGTAATTCAAAGGTAAGTGGAGTTGAGTGTACGCATGGCATTTACTGATGATTAACAGAGCCAAGTTGTAGTTTTAATTCGAATAGTAGCTTCTTTCCTGTCTTCTAAATTTCAAAATAGTGCTGTGCAGCTGCATAATCGTTTTCATGAATCTTAATGACGTGTATTCCCTTATAGCCATCTACAAATCTATTTACAGGTTGGACAACTGTTCGATTTCTTGCCATCGGATAGTAAGATGGAAGGAAGCATCGACGGTGAATCCATGGCTGGAAGCGTTAGAGGAAGTAAAACTTTAACCAAAGTACGTTATCAACTATTGAAAGAAGTTAACGGAAACTGAATTAGGAACCAGAAGCTATCTGTGTTAACATTCCGCAGACTACTGATCCATTCGAAGGAGAAGATCTCTCGAAGTATCAGTTCTCCAAGTTCGCTGCCACATATATGTCAACAGGAGTAACTCCTACTCACATCAAAAGACCATTGCGTTCTCCTCTTCTCAACCACGACGATCATACTATTCAAATGGTATGCTCTAACTTTCAATGTGATCGAAAATTTCCTTCTTTACAGGGAGCTCTTGCTGCATGGATGACAATTCTCCGATTTATGGGAGACTTGCCTGATGTGAAGCTTGGTTCGGTTAACAGTGCTGATGGAGCTTATGTAAGTTATTAATACTTGACGGTTCTAGTTTTATATTCTAGGACAAAACCCCAGTTATGACTAAGCTTTATGCTACTCTTGGTCGTAGATATAGTCGGAAGGATGTGGAAGAAGCTGGAGCTGCTGCTGATGTTGATGCATTAGGAGGCAACCGAACTCTCAAAAAAGGAATGGGCAAGAAGATAATTTCTATGACTTTGAAAAGGAAGTCGAAGTTGAATGGTATTTGTTAATTGATATTTTTGCTCTGAACTATTTTGGCGTATTCCAGATATTCAATCTGCTGAGTCTATGGACTCCATAAGTTCTTCTTCCTCGGGATTCAATGCGTTACTCGACATCAAGCCTATGAGTAGTTTGGATAAATTGCATTATATAGTGGGATTAGGAATCTTGCGTGAAGAATTACGGGATGAAATATATTGCCAACTGTGCAAGCAGTTATCTGAAAATCCTTCTAAGCTATCAGCTGCTAGAGGATGGATCTTACTATCTTTATGTGTTGGTTGCTTTGCTCCAAGTCCTAGGTAAGATGAAGTAACTCCATTTAAAAAATAATGTAATCATTGCAGGTTTATCAAGTACTTGTATTGCTTTATTCGCGAAAAAGGACCTTCTGGATCGGGATATTCATCTTATATTGAAGAACGACTTAGACGTACTGTACAGAACGGGCCAAGAAGACAACCATCTAGTTACGTTGAACTTCAGGTAATTTGTTAGCAAAATACCTCTTAGCTAATTTGTATTCAGGCGAGCAAGAGCAAGAAGCCTATCGTTTTGGCCGTAACTTTCATGGATGGAACTGTCAAGACCTTGTGTGCTGACAGTGCAACTACTTCGTCTGAACTTTGCACTCAATTGGCTGACAAAGTTGGCTTGAAAGATCGTTTTGGGTTCAGCTTGTACATCGCACTTTTTGATAAGGTTTCTCTTGTTCTTTGCTTCTTAATACATCAGAGTTCAGGTGAGCTCCTTGGGTTGCGGATCTGACCATGTTATGGATGCCATTTCCCAATGTGAGCAGTATGCTAAAGAACAGGGTCGACAGGAACGTAATGCACCTTGGAGACTTTTCTATCGAAAAGAAATTTTCGCTCCCTGGCATGACGCAAAGTGAGACATTGTTCGAATGGTCCTCAACTCATCTATTTAATTATAGGGAAGACTCCGTTGCAACGAATTTGATTTATCAACAAGTTATACGAGGTATCAAGTATGGTGAATATCGTTGTGAAAAGGTGTGTCGAGTATAAGCCAGCTCTCTTTTATTCATTCTTGTTAGGAAGATGATCTTGCAACCTTAGCTGCTCAACAATACTTTATTGATGAAGGAGCTCTTGATGTAAACCGGCTCGAATCCCAGCTTCATAACTACCTCCCAGATGTAGAATTGAATGGGAAGGAAATGGCCCGTGAACGTTGGACACAGCTGATTATGCATCAGTATAGAAAGGTATGCATGAATTATAGTATAGGTGCACGTAATCACTTTTCAGAGATTCACAAAATCTGCTACCGCGTCTAGCGTCAAAGAAGATGTTGTCTCATTCGCTAAGTTCAACTGGCCACTGTTATACTCGAGGTACATTGTTCTTGTTTATGATGCAAGTAAAGCTCTTGTTGCTTTCCAGATTCTATGAGGCATTGAAGTTCACAGGACCACCTTTACCCAAGAATGAAGTTATCATAGCTGTTAACTGGACTGGTATCTACGTAGTGGACGACCAGGAGCAGGTTCTATTGGAGTTCAGTTATCCAGAGATAACAGGAGTAGTGTACGGAAAGTAAGAATATAAATATTCATCTTTAGTTAATAAAAATCAAATTATTTCAGAGGAAAACGAATCGGAGCAGATACTTGTACCATACGATCAATCACTGGAGATGAGTATGCTTTCCAATCACCGAATGCGGAAGACATCCGAGAATTGGTTTCCAACTTCTTGGAAGGCTTGAAGATGAGAAGTAAATATCTCGTTGCTACTCAATCGCAAAAGGCTGAAGGTTTGTTAATAGCCTTCTGATTTCTTACTATTCTCTTCCAGGATCCGGTGGCTATCTCGAATTCGAGAAAGGTGATTTACTAACGATGTCAAACAATCACTGCGGAAAAGATTTATTGAATGAAGTTATGGTTAAGGTAAGCTTATCTTAGTTTGTCTGAATGCTAATGTAGTCATTGTGTTCAGGGGCAAAATCAGAGAACGAATCAGGAAGGAATGATTATTCGTGAAAACGTATATATTCTTCCAACAATGGCTCGACCAACCGCTACTGTTCTGGTAAGAGTTTTGAAATCTTCACCCATTTGCTTTCTTCCTTTAGAAGCTATTCCCGAAGACAGCTAATTTGGATAGCTTGAACAACAACAATCACAAACAAGTATCGATTGTGGATCACACGTTTGACAAGCCTTACACTCTCGAGAAATTTGCTGCTGAGCACTTCAGGTACTGAAAGCTTAATTGTGTAGTCATAGTTTAAATTTGAAGGAGCGTGCCAAAGAGATCTGGAAGTATCATGACCTTACGAAGGAAAGAATCTTCTGCAGCTGATCGTTGGAGGTTTTCAAGAGAACCTATCGATGGTCCACTTCTCAAAAAACTCGATGGATTGTAAGTTTATAGTTTAAATATACGTTTTTGAGTCGTTATGTTACAGAGAAGACCCTTCAAGAGAAGCAGTACAGGCATATATATCAATTATGAGATATATGGGAGATTTACAACATCGCAGAGGAAGGTTAGGAACGGATCTTACGGATATCATATTCAGAGCGGCTCTTGCCTGGGTGAGGAATGAGAGAAAAATAGATAATTAACCTCATATTGTTCCAGGATATTCTGAAAGATGAACTATATTGTCAAATAATCAAGCAATTGACCTTGAATCCTTCAATGCTTTCTGAAGAAAGAGGTTGGGAACTAATGTGGTTAATCGCTGGATTATTCCCACCAAGCCCTCTTCTGATGAGAGAAGTGAGTTCCAACAGTGCTAATCCATATAACAAGTTGTTTCGTACAGGTGTCCATGTTCTTGAAATCGCGACATCATTCGATAGCATTAGATTGTTTGAACAGAATTCAAAAGATTTCGAAGTAAGATTTTAAACGTACAGATCGGTCGCATTCCTATCTCCATATTCATATTTGCTATGTATTAATTTCATTTCTCTGATGTTTCTCTTCAGATCGGGTAGCAGAAAGTATCCACCTCACCTTGTCGAAGTTGAAGCGATTCAACAGAAAACCACACAGATCTACCATAAAGTATGGATTTGCAAATCTCGTATTTCACAAAGGCTAGCCTTTCAGATATTCTTCCCAGATCAAACTGATGAAGCTATTGAAGTTGACTCTTCAACAAAGGCAAAAGATATATGTCAGAGAATAGCAAAGCGTTTATATCTCAAATCGCCCAAAGGTTTTTACTTAGTCGTGAAAATTAAAGAGAAAGGTCAGTTCTAATACCAGGAAACGTTAATTGATTCTCTTATTCAGCTCGTCATGTACCTGAAAATGATTTCTTCTTCGACTATGTCAGACAGTTGTCTGATGAAATCCAGAGTACTCATTCGCACAAAGAGAGTCAGATGGTTCCCATCAACTATCAAGTATTCTTTATGAGAATGTTATGGATGGATGTCGTTCCTGGAGATGATGTTAATGCAGATTTGATTTTCCATTATTATCAGGTAAATGCAACCAAGATTCTCCTCGTACAGTTTTGTGTTTCAGGAAGTTCCAAAATACTTGTTAGGATATCATAATGTAACCAAACAAACTGCTGTAGAAATCGGTGCTCTCATTCTCAGGGCAATGACTAACGACAGCAAAGTCAGTTCGATCTTTATTATACCTCATAAGTTAACTTTCAAGAATGCACCTTTGGCTCAAGTTCCTCAACTGTTGCACGATCTCGTACCCAAAGATATTCTATCAGGATCGTCCTCATCTGAATGGAAGAAGGTAGGAATCCTTCCTTTGTTAATATTCAATTTCATTTGCAGCTAATATCAAACTCCTATGTCCACGTGGAGCATTTAACTTCAGATCAAGCAAAAATTGAGTTCTTGAGAACAATCCACAAATGGCCAACATTTGGTTCTGCATTTTTCCCCGTATGCTTTTGAATTTGATGATGTTTTGAAGATTGAACGTTTAGGTCTCCCAAATGTCTGACGTAACATTGCCAGAGAAGTTATTGATATCAATAAACCAGCAAGGAGTTCATATTTACAACATTGAAAACAAAAATTTGATAGTTCATGTGAGTTTCCTAATAAGTTTCAGAGTTTTCATTATGCACGATTTCAGTATCCGTTCAATGTAATCTGTAACTGGACTAGTGGGAACACTTATTTCAACATGACTGTTGGTAACGTTTTGAAAGGAAACGATGGTAAAAAATTATTGTTGGACACAACTATGGTAAGTGGCAATACGTAATTCCTTTCTATTGAGCTAATTCCAGGGTTATAAGATGGATGGACTTCTTACTGCTTACATACAAGCTCTAATCGCGGGTCAGGCCAAAAAGCCACCAAAGAAATCAGCAAATGAATCAGTCATTTAAATGTAATATAAAAGATTAATTATAATTATACAGAATAATATTATTAATAACGCGCTGATGAAAATTCCAATGTATTTCACTTACCTCCCTATTACGGTGATGTCTTTCTTCGTCATTTGCTCACCACTATGGTCATTTTTCAGTTAAAACTGCCCTTTTTTTTGTTAATTTACATATTGCCGCCTGTTTTCCATACAGAATTGATACAGAAAACATTAATAAATTTCTTTTTTTCTCCTTTTCTCCTTTTTCTAAGAATATTGGTTATCAAACTGTTAGGCTAACACTCCGCCGTGGATTGCCTTTTCCTACTGATCAATTATATATATATATGATTATATATTTTTCAACAAGTATGTTTTTTTTTTGGTTCATTTTGACTACATCATATACTCTCTATCAAAACCGTATCCTGGCAAGTGATCAAGTGTATGTAGCACAGGT